>JAPDSC010025607.1:0-36383 GCA_026290005.1 Latrodectus geometricus
TTAATAAAAGAAAAATGGGTAATGAGGTTGAAAAAAACTTTTTTCGGAAATAAACCCAATTAGATATTAATTATTATTTGTCTCAGCATGGCTCTCCAGGGCAGCACAATTTATTTTAGATAGTTCGTTAGATTTGTTTGTTTCTCAATGTTCAATTTTTGTGCATGCATGACTGTTAGACTTGCCATACATGTATTAGACCTGGATTTACAATTTGAAATTTAAATCCTGTCACTACAGACATCCAATACAAAGATGCAATTCGAATTCCCTAAACTGTTTCGAAATCTATGGGATTAACAATTTGATTGCTAGCTCTGCCTTTGTGATGACGAATTCGTGAAATGTTTAGGTATTCTGTTATCGGGATGAACTTCGGATGTTGGCAAAAGTTCAAAATTTTTTATAATTATAACAAAATGTTCCCGGAATTTAATTTTGAAAAACATAACTCTAGTAAGGAAAAATATGGGCTCCTGGTGATATTAACAAATATTTATCAATAGCTGAAAACTAAAATATTAGAAATTTACAACTGTTAATTGGTATATATTTCAGTAAAATTTAACGAATTACCAGAAGACAATTTTTAGGTACAAAATAAGAGATTTAATGCTGATTTATATCCATGTATTTATTCAGGTATTATAACTTCAATAGTAGATATGGGGGAAAAAATGAAATTATTATAAATTGGCTAGAAATATTAGCTTATAAGTGAGCATTAAATTAAATTACCAGTGACAAATATTTAATGCAAAAGTTTAAAGTTTATTGTTTGGTAGTGTGGGATAAAATTGTATTATAACGGGATGTATATTGTTTAATAAAATAGATTATTTCGAGCCAAAGCTTTATTAAAAAAATAATTATTACTTTTAGTAGAATTTTCAAGAAAATTAAAAGTAAAATAATTAACATTTAAATTCTTATCTCTATGAAATATATGGTGTTTTGTAGATAAATCAAAATGTTTAAAATCTACTTTATAAAATGAGTATTCTTAGCATTTATTTTCCATAAAAATGAAACATGGTTTGATGTTCTCCTTATTCTTTAACAATGAGACAAAATATCTCTTATTGTTATAGAATAAGTTGTTATAGAATAATAGTAAAATTACAATTTATTAACAAAGCAGAGCTAACAAATAATCAGATAAAGATTCTTTCTTCTATAGATCTATTGCGTGCGGTTACTTTCTTTTTCTAGGGTTCACTTTACTTGAACACCTAAAAATTATGGCAACCCTAGAATACCGTACTTCTACCTCCTTTCAAAAACAGCTTCCATGCAGAAAAAAAGCAATAAAGATGTAAGGCTACCTGGTTGAAATGCTATCTAAAGTGAAAATAGTAGAATAAACAAGCAATGAAATAAAAAATAATGTTAGGGTAAATCAAGTATAATAAAATATAATATACAAACTATTACTATTACCCTTTTCATGATTTTTGAAGTAGATCAGTCACATAATAGAAGCATAAATAAAACTTCAAATTCTACTATGTGATGTTTTCTTTCAATTAGAGTTGACTAAACTAGGTGGCGCGGCATAATGCCAAGGCTTACAGTGTCTACATGTTTTCTTAATTTAGGGCCATGGGATGTGAAGCATATGTCCCGTTTAGGTCTCAACCCAACGCAAAACACTCAGTGTTTATCCGCAGGTATGCTTGGTACTCAATTTTATGGATCCACTGAAAGGAAGAAACACCGAATCGACATTGCCCAACACGAGGATTTCACCGTTGGATAGTTAGTGGCTTGCAAGTGTAAAGCGGCACCTGGTGCCAATGTAAAAATATATATTCACAAATTAAAATTTTACAAAATACAGTATATATTAATACAGATAAAGTAATTAAAGTTCTCATAAATTATTACATAATATTAGGTTGGGGAAAAAGTAATCCATTATTTTTTCGGTAGACGTCTGTAGTGATCGATATCTCGTGAGGTATCTATCAAACAATTTCCGATTTATGCTCGTTGGAAAGGTAACATTTGACACTAAAATATCCTCTTGCGGTTTTTTGTTTGATTAATTCAGTTACGAGTACAAGGTTTTAAAAATGGAAGACAACAAACAGAAAATTCGATACATTTTCGTTTTTCTCTTGTAACGGCGAAAAAGATAGCCGGGTGGCTAAACTTGTGAAAGGTGTTTATCGTCCTATATAAGACTGTAACAACCAGTTACGCACAATTTTTGTTTCGTCGATTCCGTTCGGGTATTTTTGATGTTAGAGATGCACCTCGCATGTTGATACAGAATCGTTGAAAATGTCTATAAAACATCAAAAATGGTCGAAGTTAACCGCATGTAACCGCAGACCTAAAAATCTACATGAAAGTTGTTTTAAACCTTTTTACAAAGTGAATCCAAAAGAAGTTACATAAAGTTCACGTAAAAATAATGGATTTCTTTTTCCCCAAACTAATATAAATAAACCACCTTTAAATTTTCATTTTTATTAATATACATTTTTATTAATATATGTTAACGTATTCGTATCATAAAACACTTCAATTCTGCCTACCTTTCATGAGCAGTATAGATAGTTTATCCTCTGTGACAACAATTATGTCATTAATTTTGATGACGTCTGCTTACAATCAGACAACAATAACGTTGATGTGAATTATTTAAATGATTCGTTTGCCACCTATTCTATGTTAGTTTAACAATTTCACAGTATTTTTCCTCAAATTTAATCTATAATTCAAAATCTGAAATACGTGATTCACTAATACAATTAATGGTGATAAGGATAGTATCCTACTTATAGTATCATAGAAAATGCTTAGAAACCTTGATTTCCAAGTGTTAACATCACTGATTAAATGAGTTAATGGATGAGAATATAAAATGACTTCAATTTTTGACACAATAGAGAAAAATTCTTCATAAATGAATTTTGCATTTTCTATAACAAACCTTAAGTGATACTTGTGATTAAATGATTAATTACAAGTATCACCTTAAGTGATTTCAGTTACCCATAGAGCTGCAAAATATGGAGCTTTCTGTGGAAGTTTCCATTTTGTACATTCATTTAGCAAAAAAGTTATTTCAATTATTATCTTAGTTATCCGACTTTGTTATATAGTTTTTAAGTAACTTAAAATACTTTTTGTGGGTTACTTCTTAAAATTTTAAAATAAACAAATGTGCCAAGTGATATGTAAAAAATTTATTACTTTTGTAATCATGCAAATAAAAATATAATCATAAACGTTTTAAAGTATTTTTATTTGACTTTAAAAAAGTTCACAGAAGTCAACACTTGTTTAATTGATCTTTTGTTAGCTCACTCATTGTTTTTAAAAATGTCTGCATAGGAGTTAAATTGTATAAAAAAATCTAAATATATTGACTATTTTATACAATTAGAATATCAAAAAAACAATAAATTTACTCCTATTAATTTATGTCCTATTACTCATATTAATTAAGAACTTCTGCTCTTAAAATAAATCTAAATGAAAGCCACAAAAATATCTTTTTTAATTTCTATCTATTGGTTTGGCAACGGTCATAAAAAAAGAGAGATGAAATAATAAAAAAAAAAGAATAATCAGTTCCAATACGAAACTTATGGTTGTAAATTTTAATTTCTTGTAAAATGTAAATAATTGTAAAAATATTCAGCTTAATAAAACTGAGTGCTTCATTTATATCAACACAATTTCTCAGTCATCATTATTTTGGTGACTACAGTTACACAGTAAAATAAGTGAATCAACTGTTGAAAATTTTTCTAAAATATTAATCTACCATTAACTGGCTAAAATTTTCTTTGTATAAGATATAAAACATTTTTAGGATAAGAATTGCAATTTTTTTTATGAATATTTTCTGTCATTATTTTAGTTACATTATGAGTTTTCGATAAAATAAGTGTGGAAGAAAACAACTCCACCTATTTTACAAAAACTCATAATCACTGCATGTCAACAATTTCACAAACTTGAAACTGAACATCCACTATTAGTAAACATTTTTTAACCAAGTAAAGGTTTTGATCTTACTGATTACAATCTTACATTCATTTAAACCTTTTGAGTCGTTTTTATGCGAGTATTTAATACTTAATCAATGCTTTTTCCCAACTAAGATGTTTGAGTAGACCTTTTTTTCCACGAGTAGAATCTTTGCAGTAAACAATAGACTTAAACATAAAACTACAATATGAATTAACTTACAATAATCATAGTCATTTTATAGAGATTTGTGAAAAAACACTACATTAACATACAAATTCATATCTGTAATTTTCTTAAACTCATCTCGAAAATTGAAAATAATTATTTTTCACCATAAATATCTATACGACCAATAGGATGTTCTTTGTTTTTTCATGTTACCACAAATAACTGTATGTCAAATTTTGAATCGATTTGACTCTGTTCGAAATAAACTTCTTCAATAATTTTGATGAAAATTTCATCCATACCAATATAATTGTTAATCACGTGTATTAGAAACACAACTCAAATTAATATTCAGAAAACTTATAGTGTTTTTATCGCTAGTCATGAAGCAATTTCCCCTAGCTAAATTCTAAACGAGAAATGATTATTGTTTTGATTGGAGCAACGTTTTACAAAATAACTCGTGATTGTGTTTTGCACATAAGAGAATTTTTTTACAAAAATTTTGTTAGAATCAAAGATGAATAACAGCACCTTAAGCATCAATTGACGCATCAGAGAATCCATGTAATTCTCCACTTTTAACTAAGTTTGTTTGAAAATATCAATATAATTTCTGTTCTTTTGTGTCATATAAGGAGTTTTGAAAATTTTCCACAAGACTTTTTTTAATCACTTTTCGTAGACAATTTCATATACCAACCCAATTTTAAATTCCATAGCATTTGAAGAAAAATTATAGCTTTGGACCAACAATCTCTAATGTATCAAATAACTTAGCTGTCATCACCAAAACATAACGTTTTATTGAAGCAGTAAATAATTGTGGCAAAATAAAAAGACATCATTTTAGGATTCTATTTCATACCAACAGTCTTAACAAATTTCTTTTCTGAATTTTGAAATGATAGTCAAGATTTTTAAAAACAGTCTTCAAATGTTCAACTTTATAGGAACATCATTTGTGGCGTCCCGTTCCTCCATCATTAAGTAAATAAAAAAAACCATAAATTGTCAATGACATTAAGAGATCTGATGTCATTTGATATTTTATTCAATATAATCTGTCCCTGAGCATTCTTTACTCAACAGATTGCTGATGGCTTGTACTCTCTTGTCTTAAGTCCAACAGCTCATGGGTTTGATTAATCAATTTGGTATATATGTTAGTGATGGTACGAAATTATCATTAAGATTTAAATTTGGATAAAATAATCTCTAGCGTGTAAAAAAGTGACAGTACCAACAACAATTAAACTCTAACCAAGTCTTAGCATTCCCCTCTGTCAACTGTAAAAGCATTTAAGTGGAAGTCTTACAAATTGCTTTTATTACAAGACATGATTTCTAAAATAATTTAAAAGTAAATTTGATCTTGCATTTGTAAAGAATAATAATGAAGAGATTCTAAGATATAAAGCGATTAATGTAAAAAGCAAAATAATTTATAATTAAATTAGAATTATTCATGTAAATTGATTTGAAAATTACGAATGAAGCCAATAAATGACTAAATATTATAATTGAAAAATAGTACAATGAAGGATTTAAAATACAATTTTGTATTTTAAATTTATTACTCAGACAACTTTTACGAAATTAATAAGGAAAACATGTTATAATGAAAGTATTTTCGTACCATAAAAATACCGATAGAAATATCATATGGAAATATATTTAAAAATATTCCATTATTATATTTTCGTTATTACTCTCAGAAATAGAACCTGGGGTATAGATTATACTGCCGCACCCATCTGACTTAGTAACTGTCATACATGCGCAAAAGACGTGCCGTTTAGTGAATTTTATGACCTAATCTACATTTTTATTACTATGTAGAATGACAAAAATTTCAATAAATGGAATTCTTACTTTAAAAAAAGATTTTAATATAGAGTTATATCTATACATAAACATGGAATGTTTATATACACGAAGCGTTTCTAACTAGATGCACTTGTTTTGAGATTTTTTCCCTAACAGTGCGTCGTTACTAATTGGGAAAAATGTTCAAAATCTAACATTGTAGTTCATTTTTGCTTTCACTTCTATCATTAGTGATAATTCTGTTTCGCTTAACAGTAGGATTAGCTTTCTCAAACAGCATGCGATGCAAATTACGCTTCCATAAAAGGTTCAAAGAGCATCCGCACACCATGTGATTACTGGCGTTAATGGCATTCACATGTAAAAGAGATAATGATCGTAGTCATTACCGAAGACAGAGGAGATTTAACAACAATATGCCTGACACATTCTCTATGCCAATGTAATGTATGTGTGATTGTAATTCTAATTACGTTTCTGGAAAAACATATTCTGTACACAAATAGATGAACACTGTGTAAGAAATTAAGATGGTTTTTGCAGGAAAAATATTAGCAAATCGTAAGTCGAAATCTAGCTGATTTAAAATTTTTACTTTGTTAAAAATATTATTATGTTACTAGATTTGGTATGAAATATTTAATAATATGGCCATAATAGCTCAATTAACTTTTGCAAATAAAAAATATAATGTTATATATATATTCAACAGAATTACACTTAGAAGAACCTGATTAAAATTTTCTTCAAAAAAAAATTTTTTTACAGTAGTTTAAATACCTGGAGTTGATTTAGGGTAGCACATTAACATTGGATTTATACAATTTTTCTGATAAATAATATAAACTTATTTATCAGAGAAATTGTATAAATCCAATGTTCTGGAATAAAATAATATAAACTTATTATTTATCAGAAAAGTTGTATTTTTAAAAGAAACTTGATATATATTTACACGAGATTTGTTATTAATTATGATTAAAATCATCAAAATATGATGATTAAAATAATCATAATATATTATTAATATGTGTAATGTAATATAAACGTGTATAAAACTATTTATGTAATCTTATAAATTACTTAATGATAACGGTATTCTCGGTGGGGTTATTTCCTCAGCTATTATTTACTTATAGTTTGAGTTGCAATAAATTTAAAAGTAGGCACAAAATTATTTTGGATTTTATTGAAATAATAAAGAACAATAAGGCGAATATCACTAAATGTAATTTTATATGCCGTCCCTGGTGCTATGAATTAAGTATAGGACATTACTTGCTCTTTCAGGTAAACTGGAAAAAAAAATCTAAGATTGTGCGACCAAGACTGGCAAAGGTATAATCAAAGAAAAACGATAATTTTTTTGATTTAAAATTAAAAAATGAAAGCATTTCTTAACTGAAAACACATTATGTTATATGAGTTGTATCAAAACTGTAGGGGAACATTTAGATTTTTTATTTTTTTTTCTATGTTTTGCTTTATTTCTGGAATAAAATTCATTTTCAGCATTTTAATTTTACAGAAAGTTATATAAGTTAAGAATATTTGCAATATGAGAATAGTTTTAACTGTAAAATTTTAACCATTTGATTTTTCCATTATTAGTTATAGCTATATGCTTTCCACTAAAATTATTTTCGAATAAAAAAAGAATTCATGAGCACAATTCTAAACTGAAAAAGTAAATGTGTTTCCACTAAAGCTCGCAAACTCAATTGATGTGCATTTTACTTAATTAATCTGCAAATTATCAGATGAATTCCGATAAAATGAAGAATCCAGATTGATATCAAAAATGAAATAATATGTAATTTCTAGAATTGCAATAAAATCTTAAGTTGTTTGATTCTCTCTATTGTAGTTTATAATTGATTGTCTATTATATTACTTAATTTACCGATTGTTTTACTTATTAACTTGATTCTTTAGATTTCGAAAAATAATCAACGTTATACTAATTATAAGAATAAGGAAGCGCTGCTTTTTTTCTCAGCAAAGGTCTTATTTTCCTTTCAAAGAGTATTTAGTAAATAATGGGCAGATTATCCAGGTACTTTGCTGGTAACTTAGGTAATTTGAGAAATGAAACCATTTTTGGCACTTTAAAGAATTACCTTAATTAATTTGCACATTACAGAGTTAATCTGCATAATAACTTACTAGCACTTTGACATTTATTCAAAAAGTAACATTGAAAATTATATCTCTAATGATTCTCATTGTCCTCTATAATTAATAGTCCAAATTAAAAAAAATTCTCTCTTTAACCAACAGAAGTGTAAATTTTAAAAGAAATTTTTTTACAGGCAAATATAATTAACATATTGATAACTGCTTTGACCTTTAACATATTTTCCTTTAACAAGAATTAGTTTAGCTTATTTTATTATTTTTAGGGGTAAAATGTAAAATGCTTTTATATAGTAAAACACTCTGTAAAGAGTAAAATGTAAAGTGTAATTATTCTTTTAGCTTCTCTCATTGTATTTTCCTAGAATTCTGTAAAATACTTTTTACTCGAAAAGTTATATTTAAATTATAATGTAATTTATTTCTTTAATTTACAATAGTATTATTCAACTATTTTTTTAAAAAAAAATCGTACGAGGATATAAAATTAAGAAAGGTGGTAAGTGAATTAAATAGGTCAAATCTTTCTAAGATTTTAGTAAGGATTCCAAAATAAAATTGGAATTTATTTCTTCGCCTAATTCATTGTTTTACCCAATTTGAATTGTCATAATATTTTTCTGTATAATTTTTACAAATTTATAATTATATTTTAAAATAATATTTATATGACTTCATACACCTGTTTATTAAAGTACTTACCACTATTTCATTCATTATCTTGTATCACTCTTAAAACGTATTAACAAAATTGAAGCCCTTTCCGATAGCACCCAAAGCTGAAAAGTCTAATCTTTTCTAGGCGAAATTTCTCATATATATTCTAGCCTAGTCAAAACAATGGTTGTCTGTTAACTACTTTACAGGGAACTGAGAATGGAATAACTCAATTTCTTCTTACTAAGCAAGGTAATCTAATTTTGCTTAGGCGAATAGTTGGGAATGGTCTGCTGAAAATCAAATCTGCACACCAGATAAGAAAAGTATATTTCGTTAGAACTATTCTCCTACCTCTAAGCAAAATTAAGGATTACCTTTTTAACATCATCATAATAACAGGGATAATATGATTTAAAACACAAATATGTTTTGATCTAAATCACTTCTAATTGTTTTATTTTCTTCTTCTAAAACTATTTGAGATGGATTTGATTAATTTTTATAACTGATTTTCTCTTCTGGAAAAATAATAGCATAAAATGTACGATATGGTCAACACGTATCAAGTATATCAGATAATATATCAACAGAATATTTCATAAATTTTCTAATAATCATTAAGCATTATTAATTAATTTTGGCTCAGATTTACTGTACGGTCTCTCTTGGCGCGATTTTCCAAAGTTAGCGAAAAATAACATTTTCTGGCTACCCAACCAATTCTGATCAATTACAGATGAGGGATTCCGACCAATGAAAAGGGGGGATTCTGATAAAATGAGAACCAACCAATGAAAAATGGAATATTCTGTTTATTTTCAGGCCTCGCTTGTCCAAATTGGAGAAGTTGGCAAGATTTTTGGCAATTTTTTGAAAAAGTTGCCAAGAGTGACCATACAGTAAATTTTTACCTTAATTTTTACTATTAAATACACGTTAAGTCAGAAAATTTGTTACCATAAGATATTAATTACGGTTGGTGGGGGGGGGGAAAACAATTAGAAATAAATAAATATTAAATGTGATGCGTAATGACTGAACATTATGAATATCCTAAAATTTTATTTTAAATTTCACACATTTACAACTGGAAATAAAATAAAGCTACCGAATTCTAATAAGGCCAAGAGCGTATATACTCAGTGACTGAAAAATATCCTGCAAAATTAGATTCCCCAGCATGAAGTCGACATTTTGTATTTAAGAAACTACAGGGCAAATAAAAAAAGATATCAATTATAAAAAAAATATCCTTAAAAAGTGTGCAAAAAAGAGAGTAGAATTCCATTTAAAATATCTACATACAATTTACTTTACGTTCCATATTATTTATTTCGAAAAGTAGAGGTCAATACTTTAAATAATGACATCATTACGTTAAAATGTTATTATTGTGTTAAAATGTTTTTGGTATAATGATCAATGACATCATTATGTCAAAAACATTTTAACACAATGATAACATTTTAAAGTAATTTTAACATAATGGTTCTATTATTATTTGAAGCTCAGGAGACAACGCTTCCTTCTGAGTTCCCAATTATACTAAAATCTAACGTAGTAAAATGTCTTATCAATAAAAAAAATTGATGCTTTGAATCTACAACATTCTAAACTTTATTTTTTATCGTGTTTTCAAGAAGTTTAACATCTGAAGTTGAAGGAAAAGAAGTAATGCATTATGTTATGCTTATTTCCTAATTTACAAAACAACTGCAACTAATCAAAATAAAATTTATTTTTGATAAAAACTGCTTCGCTTAGTTCTTATCTTTAGGTAAAAGCTTCTTAAAATTGGAGAAAAAAAAAGAATGTCAGGTGTAAAAGGGAACTAATTTGTCGAAATCAATATCGTGAGAAAATATTAAAATGCTTTGAGATTTTTGTTAGATTTACGGTTGGAAGTAAAATTTTTTCATGAAAAATAATTTTCAATCTTTTAAGTTTTCTTTTTTATCTATCTTTATTTTTTTACTTGTAAATCAGTGAAAGAAAAACAAGATGCACATGTTATTTATCATATAAATTCCCGTCATTAAAATAATATAAAAATATATAATAAACAAAAATGTGCCAACATACTTTGCCACTTGATCGCAATTCATTATTACGAAGTGATTTTCAGTGTTAAGTGGCTTTTAAGTCGTCAGAAATAGGCAGCCAGAAACGCATTTCAAATAAACAATAATTAGTTATTTTAATGAATAGCATTGGAATTTCTAAGCATAGCAATATAGGAATTTGTTTTTAAAACATGATGTTTATATTTAAAGGTCAAATAGCAATATTTTCCTAAATTTTAATAGAGATTTCCAAAAACGTTGCACAATAGTGACATTTGTAATATCGTAAATAAGTAATGTGACATAATGGTGAAAGTGTGCTTTAGGTCCCCTACTTGGCGCGTTTCCAAAATCGCTGATGCCATGGCGAAAATTCTACCGCTATTTCAAAGTGAAACTTAATTTGAGACCAATGACAATGCTAAAATAAAAGAGTAAATAATGAGCATGAGCAAAAAAGTGTTTCAAATTCGCTAGTTGGTGAAGTAGGGGTCCTAAAGTGCAATTAACCCACATAATTTATATTAACGTAATATATATAGTATCTGAAACTTCGTTATAAATGGAATTTTAAATATCTCGGTCAATACTTCATTTTTGAACTCTACTCGGTGACGCTTTTTACACTTTATATTAATATTCAAATTTCTTCTGTTTATTTATTTTTCTTATTGTTAATTGGGCCATTTGAGATGTCAGGTGTTTGATATTTATAGTCCCAGTTTTCTTCTCTATACACCCAGTCCTATATAATTGAACAATTATTATATACTTAGGTAAAACTATACTTTAGGGTGCCCTTTGGCGAACTTGGTGATTTGTTTTGGCGCCATTCCTGTTTACGCCGATTACAGTGCTAACAGGTATGGATGAACATTAAAAAATAACGCAACGTCCGTTGGATTTTCAAAATTCTAAAAACGATAAACCAATCAGAGCCTCGATTGGATCTTACCAATCAAAACACGATTCGGTTTTGCCCAGCTTGGCGATCAATCACGATCACAACTTGGCGAGAATCAAAGGGGCATCCTAAAGTATAGTTTTTATTTATACAATAAATTGAAATTATATTATGATAAGAAACTAATTGAAAATTTATCTATATAAATATTAGTTACCATGTTACCATAAATTTTAAATTTCTAAGGGATTTCTACTCAATTTAAAAATTCTAAATTTAGTCAACCGCTATGTAATTTTGAATTAAATCAGTGAATGCCTGAATTATTATTATCACTAAATTTCAATGCACGTGTCTGCAGCAAGGATCATGACCGCTTTGTAAATTTTATGTTCATTTGTGATGATATCATTTTTGTAGGTACGTGATTTATAAAATTTAAATCTGATTAGCATTTAACTAAAAAATTGAATAATCGTACAATATTCCTGAATTTTTAGGTTATTGCCCTTATGATAAAGTACGAAAACTTGTTTGAAATTTTCTTTATACCGAATTTAAAATTAAGTTCTCATTTCAAAAAAGCCATGTTTTCTGAGGTAAGTTCCAAAACTACCCATTAATAAATTAATTATAGGGTCATCGAGCAAAATATTTATAGTGTTATTTAAAAAAAAAAAAAAAAAAAAAAAAAAAAATCAAGCAACTGATATTCTCTTAATTTTAATTTCAGACATAAACCTTTATTCTATTTTATAGGAATAAACAGTTCATTGTTTTAAAGATATGAAGACAAATTAAATTATTTTGTTTCGTGCAAAATATTTTCAACTACATATCAATTTTCAAATCAAAGTTTGTCGTTGTTATGAAAAGTATTCTACTTACTTTCAGTAATTGTAGATTTCTCATCTTGTATTTGAGCTTTTTTTTATTTATGAGAATATAATAAAAGCAAATAACAAAAGGTTATAAAACATGTTAGTAAACACCATTCATTAAACGAATCAATACTTTTTTCGAAATTTCTCAAACTAAATCAAGCTAATTATTAATTTAGTTCCATAGCATTATTAATTTTCTAATGAAATTTCATTATATTAAAATCATTAATCAGAAAGCATGTTAAATATATTGTATCAATTTTTTCTTTTATTAAATTTATTTATTTTGTCTAAATTTTTAGAATACTAATAAATATTCATTTTTGGTGTAATATTAATTTAGTTTATACTGCGTAACAGATATATTATTAATATTTGTTTTGGAGAATATTTAAATAATTGAAGAGAAATTAATTGATAACACAAAACAACTTATTTTATTTATTTTTTAAATTCCCTCTTAGTATTCTGTTAGTTTTGAAGTATGCTGAATTTTCAATTCTTTCTTTCTTTACAGCGTTGCATCCTACAATGTGTGTGTGTGTGGGGGGGGGCTTGAATTGACGAACAATATAATTCCAAATTTTCCTGTTGTTATTTTTTATTTTATTGTTGGTTAAATCTCTTATTTTATTGATGGTTAAATATCATTAAAACGATCTGTTTTTTAGTTTTTCCCTAGGATTTTTGTTTAAAAGTTTCAAAAAGGATTTTAGTTTACAATTTCTCTTGAAATCTAATTTTCGTCTATTTTTCTAATATAACCCAACCAAACAAAACTCTGAATATTAGGAAATCGAGGATTTTTTCCTAGCTTGATTAGTTTGATAACATTAATTTTAATAATTTATAATGTTATGATGATAGCGAAATAAAGTAGGCAGAAAATTAAACAATTTTTTATTAAACAATTAATTAATTTAAACAATTATTTGTTAAAAATTGCAAATTGCAGCTAAGTTTATGTATAAATAAACTCTTTTTTCCCCACATTTTAGTAAAATAAATAAACATATTAATGAACTTAAGCCCATCAAACTATTTATTTTATTCGATTTCATACAGGTTGTTTTGAACTGCATCCATATTTGTAAGATTCAAATAATGATGTTTATGAAAACAATTTATTTTGTCCATTTTTGAAAACATACACAAGCAGTAGCTTAATTTAAATACCTAAGCAAATAAAGATTTTACTTGGAACTTCTAAAATTATATCATACATCATCAAGTATTTTAAGGAAGGCTAAAATATCAAGGAAGCAACGCTTCTAATATAAATTTACATTTCATCCAATTATCATAAATTAAAACGTCTATTTTAGAAGAATTAATGGATCTTGTTATTAACTAAATTGGGAAATTATTCTTTTCATTATTTCTGAAAGTGAAAGGAGCTAAACGTCACATGTTGGAAAGTTTCCAAGATAAATTGTTAAGAATTATAAATAAGGTTCTCTTTTGTTCTTAAAAGTGATTTAAAATTTACATCACTTCTACTTAAAATGTAAATGAATTGAATAAAAAAAAGTAAATAAAATTCCCTGTAAATGTTAATAAATTTATATCTTTAAAAGGAATATTTTCAACAAATTTTTTTTGTTTAAATTAAAAGTTTAAAACAATTTTAGTTTACTAATTGTGAAAGATAATATTGAAATTATATACATATATTTGTTTATTATTGCAAAAAAGAAGAAATCTCCTCAATATTTAATATAAGGTATGTTGGTAAAACTATACTTTATCGTGCCCCCTTGGCAAACATGGCGATTTTTGTTTGGCTATCGGGGTTTTTTTTTTTTTTGGTGATTTTTGTTGGCACAAAAAAAAAAAACAATTGCTCTGTTGCAATCAGAATATGATTGGGTTTTGTCTAGCTTGGCGATCAATCACGATTATAACTTGGCGAGAATGAAAGGGGCACCCTAAAGTATAGACTAACCGGTATGTTTTGTGATTTTCTATTTCCTTTTTTAGGAATAGACAGATTCCATATTAATTAGATTCTTCTTTTCGTTATATTAAAAAGACTGCTTAGGCAGCTATCATACTTCAGTAATCATACATCGTACTTAAATGACACCTATATTTTCCTTAAAAGATGAATTTTCTCTTAACTTAGATTAAAGAAGCTTATTTTATCGTGAATTCTTAAGTAAGAATATCAAGAAATGTGGCTAAAAAATCCACCCACATTTTAATTCCTTTTTCTTTCTCCACTTAAAATTGAATGTTAAATGTGGAAAATAGATATTTTCTCACCAAAATAGTGTCTGATTTTTTTTTAATTCAAAGATTTTATTTACAACAATAGAGAGCAGTGATATAAGATATAATATTCGGCAATATAAATGTGGAGCAAATTTAATGAAATATTAAATGTCTTTAAACCCTAAACAAAAGCAGGCCGATGGCTGAGGATTTAGCGTTCTTGACTCCTAGGCTATTGGTACCGGATCCGAATCCCAGTTCAGGCATGGGCGTTTTCTTTCTCTGAGTTTCCTTGTCCTTTCTCCTGAGATGATGCATGAATGTGGTCCGCACTATAAACGGGTTTGTGGTGGTGTGTCGTGGGTAATGCTATTCGCTTCCGTGACTTGGTTCACAGGTGCCCACCAGGGAACGCTAAAAGAGTAGCAATTTCTGACCTTGTTGTGGCGAAGGGTCAATCATTCAGTGCCCGTCACTGGAAAAAAAAATCCGGAATAGAAAAAAAGAGACAGCGAAAGTCTATAAGCTTTTGATTCTTATATATAAGTGTATTTATGTGATTGCTGTTTTTCAAATATTCAGTCGTCGTTGTAACAAAAACACCAAAGCACTTTTTCAAAGCGAGAAAAACAATCTTGTTCTTTTATTCCGGTTTTTTTCACGCTAGACTATCATTCTCAATTCTATATCACAGTAGAAATTATGTTAAAATTCAATTAAGATTATGAGTACTATAGTTTGTTATATATATACATATATAAAGGAATCTTTAGAAAAATATTTCTTTGTTACAGAAAAGTTTTTTAAAAGGATGCTCAGTATAACATACTTTTCATTTGCATGCGAACTATATCTAAAAATTTTACTTAAATTAAAAATTACTACAATATACTTTTTATTCATGTCGACGTAAATATTCAAGTTTTATAAAATAAGTAATTTAATTAATTATTATTTATTAGTTGTTATGAGAAGTTAATTTACATCCATGCACATGCTTGTAAAAGAATCATTTTATGTCTCACTAGAAATTCTCTTGAGTTTTCTTTCCCAGGAATTTTATAGTCATATTTCATTAACCGCTATTCTTTTTAAATTATTCTTCCTGATTCTCTAAAGAAAATGCAGGCGTATCTATTCCTATTTCATTATTTATGAATAGAAGTGCTATGAAGCTGTGTGCACTTTAGAATAATGTTTACAGCTTTCCCACTTAGTGAACCTGACAATTTTAATGCTCCCTTGGCGACATTCTCATAATTGGTTTGACTACCTTTATGTAAATTATCCCATCATGATAGTGTAAGCGGTGAATGTTTAGAAGCATGATTGTGTGCGTGTGGTAAATACATGGGAATAAGAAAATATAGTAAAAATTAAATTTGTTAGGTGCTTATATAGTGTCCGTTCTATAATCTCAATAAAGAAGAGGGATAATGTAATTTAACTTTATGTTAGCACTAACAGTTAATACTATCAGTGAAATTAGAAGCAAACTATACTATTAATGTATTTAATTATATGTTTAAAAAATGTATTATAAAATAATTTAAAAATGTGTATTTACATTTTATGATAATACATTTTATGCTATCGATAAATTAAAGGTATATATATTTTTACTAAGCAAATAGAAACATTTAAATTTGAGTTTTTCATTCTACAACTACTTTTTTGTTCTGAGAGGTAAATCCAGCCAGAACCTATAATGTGAATTTCAAACCATTACTGACTTCGCCCTTTCAGATAATAGTCAAACTTAAGAACTACTGAAATTAAGGCTAGAGAGCTAATTATTATTATTATTTTTTTATTTCTAAAGGCGGGTAACTTTGAGCAAGTAAGTATTACATTAGCCCCTTTGCAGCAACAAGGGCGAAAACTGCTACTCATTTTATCGTTACCCGGTGGGCACCTGTGAACCAAGTCACGAAGGTACGAGTAGCATCACCCACGCCACACTACCACAAACCCGTTTATAGGTCGATCCACATTCACCCATCATATGAGGAAAGGACAAGAAACACAGAGAGAAAGAAAGAAAAAGTACATCCATGCCCGAGCCGGGATATATAACATTTCTGACGTCTATATTTATATAAACTAGTGACGAATATTAATTGTAGTCAATACTAAAAACTTTTCATTTTTGATATTTTTAATATTTAAGATCATTCTTATGGATTAACGTAATTTAAATTATATTTATCTGCTAAACTTTAAGTTTGTCATAACATGGAAGACCAAGTAATTGGCATAAACTTGGAAAAATCTAAAAATTGAACAATTTAAATATACATTGAAAAATTAATTGATGTCCTTTTTTAAAAAATAATTCTTTTGGATTTAGTAAATTTTGTAAGTTGTTATTTTATCCATGTTTTCTTCAAAAAAAGTACATTCGCTTAATCGCTATATAAAAGATTTGAATTTTAACAAACAGCATTTCTTAATTTTATTTTTAGTTTGATTTCACTAGATATATATTTTAATCATTAATGAACTTCAGTTTAAGTAACGCAATCAAATTCTTACTTCGAATTTAAATTCGTTTTAAATTTTGATAACGTTCACTTGTAAATTAAAACTTCACTTTTTTTCATTTCCCATTGGTTTTAAAAATTTCTGTTGAAAATAAAATGCCGGTAATGATATAATATATATTCAAGGTGATAAGAAATGATTTTTTGATTTTTATTATAAATTACTGTAATTGTGAGGACAGATTAGCGAAAAACTTTGAAGCTATTTATTTAGAGATGCAATTTACACATTGGTTTAGTAATTGAAAGTTTGTGATCTTGATTCTACAATTTTTATATACATTTTGATATTTTTTTTCAGATTTATCATTAGTTTTACCATTTTTGACTGCAATCTATGTGAGCTGCGCAAATTTTGTTTACTTTTCTTGAACAACTTTTTTAAAAAAGACTTAAAAACCACTATTAGCTTCATTTGCAAAGGCAATTATTCTCCTATAAATGAACTTAATTATAATTTATTTATGAAAACAATAAAAAAAAGTTTTAAACTCCCGGCAGTTGTTATTAATTGTATAATTATCAGTTTTTATATGATTAAAAGCTTTGAAAGAAAGTGAACTATAAAATTAATTTTTATGATTATGTTTAAAATGCATCATAGATTGTTGTGTTTTATAGCCAAACCATGTTTAACGAAAATAGTATTGTTCAGAAAATTATTTTACTATTTATTTCGAGAAATGTACAAAACAGAAATAATATTAAGTTGTGTGAATAAAATAGTAATGTATAGCCCGCATATTGTATTTATTTTGAATTTCAGGAATTTACAGTTTAATATTGAAGAATATGTAGTTGTGTGCAAAGAAATGTGAGTAAAAGATAATTAGCCAAAAACATTTCATTTAACAAATTGTTGTAATTGCCTATCTTTAGCATAGTGTTTAAACTAACCGTGGTTGAAAATCTTGGGTCTTCTATTTTATTTTGAATGTGCATTATATAAGGAATTTAATAAAATTGAACACACACGCGCGCGTTCGCGGTCAAAGTAAAGAAAAGGTATAGAAAACTTTGTGGCACATGAGCTCATTTTGCCTTTACATGAAACACAATCTAAGGGTAAATTAGGGAGCATCCATAAATTTAATATTTTACTAAATACGTTGTATTTGACAAAATAACTTGATTATTTCATATTAATTTGAGTTTAATACTATATATTTTGCATACATAGATGGGTTTTACAAAAAATGTGAACAACTTTGAAATGTGAGTGAATTATTTTATTAACAGGTCATTGCCCTTTCTGTTGCATGAATTATGTAGCCGACAGCTTGTATCCAACTTGGAACTATGAAATACAAACCACGTAACACTTTCAAAAGAATACTTTCCCTTTCAAAATTACAAAAAAGTCTCGAACTCAGAAAGTATCGTCGAAGGGGGAAATTGACTTGGCGACTTGTTTTCAAAAATAATTTCCTCAAATGTTTAATTATATAAGATCAGAGTACTAAAGGACCCGTATAAGGTGTTCAAATTCATTATCGTATTCGTGAAACCAGTCTCGGGCAATTCCCCAACTGTGATTGGGGCATTAATTTATGAAAACATACTTTGTTTCACTGAGGGAAATACTCAGAATACTGATATAGTTCTTTCCTGCATAACATGACCATTCAAAAAACAAATGGGCCAAAATCAAGGTGAGTATTGTACTCCATATTATCAATGAACCACTGTCACGCTTTTTCGAATGTAAACGAGTCTAGATGTTATGAATAACGTGAACGATGATTCGTCTGATCGTACTACATGACTTCTACATATTAGAGTATGAACTTTCATTGTTCATGCATCCAATTTTCATGCTCACACAATATTCATAGCCCCAAGGCATTGCATGAATCAATGATTTTGAAATAACGTCTCTACTATGAATATTTGCCATAAGCAGTTTACCCTGGATATTTTTAGATAAAACTACTTCTAGTAGATGTGTATTCATCTCAGATGTTATCTGAAATGCTGTTGCCTTGCGTTTTTTTTTTTTTTTTTTGCCACAATCCGTTTTAAAACACCTAGTTTCTGTCATTCAACTTTGCCTTTCAACTACTGCTGTACCTTTTAGATGAAGACTTTCAGTGCTTCAAGTACGCTGACATTACAGTCTACATTGTACTTCTTCCAATACTTAAAAAGTTGCCACCATCGTTACTGAGAATTCATCTAGGTAGGTCTCAAGAGTCATGGTTCTTTCGAAATCTAGAGGTTAACTATCATGCAAATTAACGTAGAAACTGCCGCCCAACCTGTCTAGTGGTTAACGCACCTGACTACAGATGGGTGGGACCTGGGTTCGAATCCTGGCTCGGGCATGGATGTAATTTTTCTCTCTCTCTCTCTCTTTCTTGTCCTTGTCCTTTCTTTGTGTGTGTGTGAATGGTTGCCTACCCTATAAACGGGTACCTATGGCACGTGTGTACTGAGGAAGTCGGACTCCACACCAAATATGGTTCAGTTGGAAAAGTGGAGCAGCGCACCCCATATTGCCAGCCTGGTTGGCACACGACAACAACAACGTAGAAATTAATTTCTTATGCGATTTCCATCAGCGCTAGTGACAGATTGATGTCTGTAGTTTTTCATACGTTAGATAGCAACCTTCACTGCTAGAATATAGGAGTATAGATAGGTTTCTTTCGAATGATAGTTTCCCACAAGTACAGATAGATTCTTTCAGCAGATAAGTTTCTTTCGTATACTAGTTTCCTACAAGTACAGATAGGTTTCTTTCGAATGCTAGTTTCCCACAAGTGTTCATATTTTGTCCCATCCCGGTATGTATCAGTCACATGAGTAAAAAACTATACTAAGTCAGTAAAAATGTATAAAAAAGTGAATTTGAAAAAAACAAATCTTTTTTTCAATTCAAATAAAGCTTAACGTAAAACTTTTCAAGTAAGCTTAATTTTATTTTAAAGTTGCATATGATTTAATTTTTAAATATATTTATGCATACAAATATTTTAAATATTTTAAAATTAAAAACAAAATGATTTTAAATGTTTTACAAATAAGAAAACATTTTAAATATAAATTAAAAGTTTCGCTTAAAAAGTTAAATTTTTGTTTTACATTTATATAAAATAAAAAATTTGAAATTGAACAAAAATTGAAAAATATACATGTTTTAAAAAATTGTTTTCTGCATTAACTCTGTAAAGATAATCCCTAGAAACACTTTCATCGTTTCTCAAAATGTATTTGATATATTATATACTCAAAGTGTATTTGATATATACTCAAATTGTATTTGATACTCAAAGTGTATTTGATATATTATATATTACATATATTCTAATAAAGAGAATAGTAAAGTTATTTAACTTGCACTACAATTTATTCATATTTTTTAAAAACAAAAGTAAATTTATGTATACATATATCGATATGTGTATGTATGTGATTACTATATAACAGTACTTGTAAGAATATTGAATGACGTAATTAAATTAGACACTTAACTGAAAATATTCCGTTTAAATGTTTTTAATAAAATATTTACTTAACACTTCACACTATTTAAAATATGAAAGTGTATATATTATCAATGATCAGAAAAATTAAAAAATCAATTTGTTTGTATAAGTTTCATGATCATTAAAATTGTAATTAAATTTATTTTATTTACTATCGGCTATTTTAAAATTTTGTACCAGGAATACTGAAAATAAAAAAAATTATTAAAATATTTTATTAGTGTATTCAAATTTTATTTTATGAGAAAATAAAAATTATCATTAAATATAATCGATGTTTAGAGTTCTACTGCTATATTTTTCATGATTTGATCTTTTGAATTTCAATGTGCTTATATAATACAATTTTAATATGTTACAAGTGTTTTTCTCTCGATATAAAATGTTAAAGATAAGATTAAAAATTGGTGCGTGTTTTTTCTGATAATAACATGTGATGAAAGCTTCATTATCTTATGTAATATTTAGATTAATCATCTATTTTTATTATAAAGGGCATTTGATAACTTTTTGATAATCAATCAGATTAATTTCCTGTACTCAAAAATTGGTATCCTCATAGTATTTAGCAATATTATTTCTAAAAATCATAGCCAATTTTTTGAAAATGTAGTGACACTTCTTGGAGAAAAAATTTACACGTTCATTAATTATGTAAGAGACAGTGAAATGATAACAAAGCTGTGTATAGTTTATAGTAAATTATTTTTGTACATTTATATTTTGTAAAGATGTGTATGGAGACCGTGTTTATTTGTTTTGCTTAAGTTTTTTAAAAGAGTTACGCAATAAAAATTACCAGTATTCTATGTATACAATTAAACTAATTTTTACTGTTAAAATGAAACCTATTCTAGAAATCCTGTAGAAATGCATTTTTAAATAATTTTTAAACAATGAACAGTATTATCCAAGTAGTTTAAGTTTTACTGGTTAATTTTATGTTGTTCAACGTTTAATAAATGTTAAGTAATTAAAAAAACGAAGTGGGAGTGAAAACCTTATTTTGCTGATTTTAAATTATTAAATCCAGAATGCGTTCCAAATGTACAATTACCATTTAGAAACGAAAATCCATCTGGTACTACTGCACTCAGATGATTTAGAGAATTTAAGATACCAAAATTCTCACAATAAAACATGCTCAGGAAGACCGTTATCTGTTATAATCCCAGATAATATACCAGTCATATGTTTTTCGAGAAGGAATCTTTACTTACCAAATGATCAGGAGGAACTAAACATTCGAATCGCCACCATATGTAAAATTATTCATAAAGAATTACATATGATGAAAACAAAAATAGTTTGCATTTGAGGTCCTCACAATTTAACATGTCATAAAAAAGCGATCGTGTCAAATCTGTGAAGAAACCCTTAAACTACTTATAGATTGTGGTTACCACATGATTTCTGGAATTGAGACTAGTGGTAAGAAAATGCATACCTTTCCTGATGTTTTAACGCATATAAAAATTAAAGTAAATGAATATGAAAATGATTCCATGCCAACAATAAAGAGAAGATAATATGTCATGAAAAAGTACATCGTTTTCTTCATAAACACAAATCGGATCAAAGCATTGAAACTGGAAAGATAGAAGATAGTTACAGCTAAATATTGTACTTGTAAATGTCTTCCAGAATATCTTCAAAAAACAAAATAGATAAATTCAGGCTGCAACTTTTTTTAATTTAAAAAAAGAATTTACACAGGCATCAATTTTATTCTGAAGATGGAGATTGATGGGGTTATAAAGGCATTTATTCATCAATTCCAAGAAGTGAGTGGGTTGAGGTTAGAAGATTCTTCTACAGAAATGCTCTCTTATTAATGCTGAAAAAGACTACTTTGACATTTTTCAAAATTTCATGAATATAAAAACCTTGGCGTAGCCCAAAAATTTCAAAATAATCTTGATAATAAAAACTCTGCATGCATAAAGTAATTATTAAAATATTTTTGAAAATTTTATGCACTGAAATACGTATTCTTAATTCTATATAATTTAATTCGAAAATAAATCACAAACAAAATACCGTACTGAATAATGTTAACAATATTTTTCTCTAAAACCAATATATTTTGAACTTAAGCATATGTTTTCATTTATATTTAATACTTCAAATCATCTAAAATCTAAACTTTTAAAAATTTGTCAATTTTTTGTTTTATTTCTAAGATAACATAAGAAGTTTAAATCACAAAGCAATAAGGATCTAAGAATAAGCAGCATTTTTTTGACAATGAGTTTGTACTTTGGCTTTGACAATAAATCTGCATTTAAATTAAGACTAGATGGTAAGAAAATCAATTTTAAAACATTCATTGGATTCAAAATGCTTTTTCAACAACATTCTTAGTCAATATATTGTTTTATTAAAAAGTCAAGATTTTATTTTTACCCTCTATTTATGTTAAAATAAGGAGTAAATATAAAATTTATCAAATATATGTCCTTATGAGAGAGATGAGTACATTAAAGTTGGTAAAAAACCTATATAACATAAAGTTATTAATTTAGGTTATAGAAACCTAAAGTTATTAATTTGTTTGTAATATTTGTCAAATTTCTAATTGCTTTTAATAGATTTTGTTATAATCAATGCAATTTTATTCTTTTCCAGATAATATATTATGCAGCTAAAATTTATACATTTTATATTGTTTTTTGTGTTTTACAAACTGTTGTTATTTCTTTGGTGAAATATCAATTATTAAAAGCTTTGAGAAAATACCCGCAGTATATACCGCTCTTAGAAGTAATGTTAAAAAGAAGCTAAATCTTAAACAGAACTTCGGTCAGTAGACTACTGGGAAAATCGCACCTACTTTTCAAGTAATGCATTCTGACTACTCTTAACGCTTTTATGGCTTCGGTTCCAACCATTCTCTAAGCTTGAAGACTAAGTCAAACCTTTAGCATAAAATGCCCAGTTGACCAATGAAAGCAGCAGTTTACCATGTTAATGCTTTCCAGTTACACTTTCCTCCGAGATCTTTCCTTTATTTGATGACGGTCACGTGACTCTTAAGGAGAAAGTAGATAGAATAACAGATTTTAAGTGTTACAGAGAGGAAAGAATTGCATCTTTTGCAAGAAGAGGTCATCAAATAAAACTCATATTAAATACATTCATTAATTTTAAGGCAGAAATGTTTTGAATAAAAAATTAATCAAATTTGGTAAGGAAATAAGGGGTCAGAATATGTAAGATATTTGCTTATTCTATTTGAGAAATATATATTAATTGGAAAATGTACCTTGTGATGATGTATAACTTATAAAACTTAATTTAATCACTTACTATAAGAATCAGCTATAAAAATTATTATCAATAAGCAAAATTGTAAAATTAATTATCAATGAAAGTTCCATTATGCTATTATTTGGTTTTAAATTATGATATATATAATTTATGAAATCATTGCTCATTAATAAATTTTTGTTATTGTGATGTAATACAGATTACTTATTACAGTAGAGAAATTCAGTTTCAATTGCAATATCCGAAATTTTAAATTAATCAATTAATAGTTTAATGCAATATGAAAAGCAATTCACTTAAGGTCTAAGGTTTGGTAGGTTTGTAGGCCATTTACCTTGATTTTATAGTGAAATTGATTGGAGCCTAAAATTAATCTGCATAACAAATAGACAGTTCTAGCACACACAAATAAATTTTATACAATAATTTTAACATAAGGAATAGAAAGTACTCCCAAGGGATTGTACAATACATGGCAATGAATATTTGTAAAGGAAATAAAAAATTAGAAAGATTCGATTTCTTGATTAATATAGAAAAGCAATTTAATGCTTTATGATTAGATATAAAAAACAAAGATTTTTTGCTTTATTTAATACACAATTTAATATAACATCTAACAAAATGCTTAAATCTTAACTCCTAACAAGATATATTCAATATAAATCTCCTGCAAAATACCATAATGAGTAACTGTTGTTCTATAGATAAAGTAGAGAATTCTGTTCCTTACAATGTCTTTTTCAAGCAAAATAAATGTGACTCTCATATTTAATAAAAATCATAACTTATAGGATTCAAATTTATTCATTTTTACATTTAAATTAACTGATGCACGATTTGCTTACAAATAAAATCTCCTTTCCCCAAAAGTAAAATTCACTTTCTTTAAATCTTTACTTAATGCGGATTCTTCAAGATGTCTGAAGAGGAAAAAAGAAGTGTTATAGAAGTTAGGCCTTTTAAGAAAATTGAAGAAAACTCATCCAGTCTGTGGAGACTAGCATTTTTTTTAGCGTGAAGTATAAACGGTGTTTCAAACTCTGATCTCAAGTTCTGTGTTGAGTTTTAAGATCTGTCCAAATAAAAAATAAATCAATGAACAAAAAATAAAACCTATTAACTATGATGAAATATCAGAAAGGGATATTCAAAGGAGAAACAAAATTCTATTTAAGATATTCATGTACTTTACCTTCAATTATGATTTTCCTGGGAAAAAAGAAATGAAAATTTTTATGAACCCTTTGGGTACATTAGACGTGTGAGATTAGTGATCTGTTGTCTTCAATACAATAGTCTTCAAATAATTCGTTCTCAAAGAGTTAAAAGTTCATTTTGATAATATTAAGAAGACAACTCGGATTCTTGAGCAGTTTACGGAAGAAAAACTTAAGTTCCGAAGAAGCTTATTGATATAAATGAGGTTTTAGTATAGTTGCAAAATGCAACTATATCAAAAATATGCAGTTATATCTACATATACGCCACACTGCCTGTCTAGTGGTTAGCGTAACTGATTTCGGATGGGGAGGACCTGGGTACGAATCCCAGCTCGGGCATGGATGTACTTTCTCTTTCTCTCTCTGTGTTTCTTATCCCTTCCTCAGATGATGGATGAATGTGGCCCGCCCTATAAACGGGTTTGTGGTGGTGTGGCGTGGGCGATGCTACTCGTATCTCCGTGACTTGACTTGGTTCAAAGGTGCCCACGGGGTAACGATAAAATGAGTAGCAGTTTCCGGCCTTGTAGCGGGTAATGGGCTAATGTACTATACTTGCTCAAGATGCCCGCCTTTAGAAATATAAAAAAAAAAGTACATATACGCAACTAATATATACTACGTGAAGTTGAAAGGGTAAAAAAATGTACTTTACAAAATAACGAATGAATTACAATAATATTACACTGGTATTTAAAAAGTTATACATAATTCATCAACATGAAATTGAAAGTTATTAAAGATTTTTAACTATTTTAGTGAACTAATTAATTTTGTTAGTATCGAAACAATACATTAATTAACTTAACTTTTTACAGAAATTTCACTACCATAGGGAAGACATTTCTCCATTTATTTCCTCTGAACATAAGTAAATGTACAGAAATTATTTTACGAATCTCTAATTTATGAACATTCATGATCTTACGAACTATTGTCTGGTCATTAACTTAATCCCATTGACACAATGGTAGTATTAATTCTAATTTAAGAACTAAAATTTTGAAAAAGCTCTTTTTTGTGAGATTATTTTCAAGCATCTTTCATTTGAGTTAAATTTGTATCAACTGATATTTTCATTTCCTTATTTTATGGTTAGGGAACTTGGATACACATTTTTATCTGGGAATCGTAAATCTTACGAAATATGGATTTCTAACTACAATACTGGTGTTGAAAACCCGGATATTTTTAAGGAATTTATGTAAAATTTCTATTACCTAATCGGATTCATGTCTTACAGCTCTTGCATTTTGTGTATAATCAGTAGTTTCAAATGCAAATATCGTAAGGTATTTTTGGAAGCAGAATCCTGAGTTAGAATCACCGCATGAAATAGACATTTTGTACACTATGCACGTAACAAAAAACGTTTGTCTGATGACTTTGTTTGGATGATCTGAACTTTTCCAAAAAACTCCCTATTGAGCAAAATTTCATCTTAGGACTTTTTATATGTGATGTCAGATGTAATTTGAAAGTGAAACATATCGATTGATTAAATGATTAAGAACATAATTAATGTTAATAATAATAGCTTGTGATAAAGCTTAACAATAATAGTTAATAATAAAGCGTAATACAAGAGTTAATATTAAGCTTCTCTTAATACCAACTTTCATTTGCTAGTTTAAGCATTGTAAACTTTTAACTGTCTGAATTTTGGAAATCTATTTTGATATATATATAACAGGTAATTGCATTATACTTTTATAAAAAATGTAACTGAGATGATATGATGCTTTCACATTTAAAAGAATTGGGTAAAATATCATTGGTAATTCGAAAATTTGGTCTTTAAATAAACATCGTTTGTGGGAATTTAAATTTTATTCTTAGACATTTTAAACCAACTCCAATTTTCAGCATTTTATATAATTTGACTTTCAGAAAATTTTACAAGCATTTCCTGGATATCTCAATTACAAGGCCGTCAAATTAAAATTTGTTATGAATAATAATTTTAAATACAATATTTCCTGCTGACTTGATTTCTATTACTACTCTCAGAAAACTGGCTCAGATTCAGGTAGTAATTCTCCCAGAAAAAAATATGACAAGAGCGTTTTCAATATTTTGTTCCATGTCTTCTAATCTGTGAGAATGATTTTAGTGCACCTGACTCCTTTTATTTTTCCTAGAAGCAGAGAGATTAATATGATTTTTGTAGAAGGCAAAATTTAGTGCTTCTTCAGATTGTAAGGTTAGCAAAGTGAATCATCATTTTGCGTGGTGTGTGATTGTGAGGGGAACGATATTCTCCTTCACTGAGTTGCTGGAGCTCCTTGGGTTGGAGTGTCCACATTAATCTTTACCATTCAAATTTCTTCCACTGACGTGGAGTGGGTGTGAAGAAGTGAGTGCTAGCTCAGGTGTGACCTCGTCACCTGACCGTGGTTCGAACTTGCCAGGCGCTTGATTATAGGCGATTATTCCAAACCCATTAACCTTAAGGAAAAATCAATGACTCACTTGAACATCTGTACATGTATGCCTTTTCGGATTGAATTTTTCACCCCTATATACAATTGTATGTCTTTTAAATCTGGCAAATGTTGTCTGTGAGATATCAAATGAAATATGCACTTATTCTAATTTATAAGAATTATAAAAATATTCTTGAATTTAAGAAGTCCACTTCAGCTGAAGTAAACAATTAGATATAGAGTAAAGCAAAATTCTTAATGTTTTTCTGATTTGACAAACACTTACATCTCTTGAAAATGTTAAGAAATTATGTAGAAAAAATACAAAGTTTATTATAAAATTGTTATTTAGTATATTACAATAGAAAGTTGATTAAACTTATTTAAATGCGCAATTTAAATTTCACAAAAACTGATGAGGAATAAAATTTCTAAATGATAAGTGAATAAAATTCATGTATTTCATCAATTTATATAATTTGCATCTAAATTAAAGCTATAAATGTATGCAGAATGAGTTATACTAGTCACATTATTGATACTAAAGTATATTAACTTTTTCGTATTTATATTCCTAAATATCGCTACAAATTTAAATTTAATTATGAAAATTTACATATTCTATCATATAGATCTCTAGCATTATTTTTTTGCTTTAAATTTTAAGTTTCTGAGTGTGTTTATTAATGAGGGTGTTCATTTTCAACAACTAATAAATCCGGTATCTAATAACATTTCGAATAGTCCACTTGACTAAGCTTTGAATTCTTCTTTTAATTATGTTAATTAGTTAAAGATTCAAAGATGAGAGATTTTCGCTTAAAACATATTATAAAATACCCTACTTGGTAGTCAAGCATATATTATTAGTGGCTGAGCACGTTCAATTACAAATGTTATGTTGTCTACTATGCTGCATTGAATAACAGAAAATAGTATTGCTGCTATATAAATAGTACACGGTACTATTAAAAAATATGTCATTCTATTTTTAATTACTTAGTTTTAACAAATAAAGAAAATTTATAAGTTTTCTTCACACCATCACTTTAACCAACGTGGGTGGCGCAACTTGTATTTTTTGAACCTTGGAGTATTTTTTGGCCACAAAACCCAACCAATTTTAACCAATGTAGGCTCATTGTAGATATCCAAACAAGCGCGAATTTTACTCGTGAATAGCACAGATCCCTATAGTGTCATCTAACAAGTTTAGAATTGTAAAGCACAAAAGTTGTAAAAGTTTAAAAATAAACACCTTAGATGACGCCATAAATAATATTCCATAAAAAAACAATATTACTTTTAAAATGTATATTCAGGAACATAATAACTTGAATCTTTATTGAAAATAACTAGCTATTCTGTTCATACTCAAGTTTTCTAAAAGGCAGGGATTGAATAAATCCTACAGCCTTGAAGTAAACATGCAATAGAGCATTCTTGGAACAATTTTAAAATATATTCAAAAGTTTAATGGCTGCAAATAAATTAGGTTATATGCAGCAAATAAATTAGGTTACATGAAACAAATAAATTAGCTTATATGCAAATAAATTAGGTTATATGCAAATAAATTAGGTTATATGCAAATAAATTAGGTTACATGCAGCAACTATATGCTGAAAATAAACTAATATTTCATCTCTCTTTTTTAAAGTCTCATTATTAATACAGCCAATTTGTAAAAGCAAAATTGTAAGTTGGTTCAAATATAAACTAATAAACCTCATATTACTTAAAATGTTTTCACAAGTCTAAGCCAATAATTCTCGAAGGAAAATAAAGGATAATGAAACCATATACCAACTTCTTTTGGATTCACTTTGTAAAAAGGTTTAAAACAGCTTTCATGTAGATTTGTAGGTCTTGCGCGTTACGACTGCTGACATGCGGTTAACTTCGATCATTTTTGATATTTTATAGACATTTTCGACGATGCTGTATCCACATGCGAGGTGCATCTTTAACATCAAAAATACCCGAACGGAATCGACGAAACGAAAATTGTACGTAACTGGTTGTTACAGTCATATATAGGACGATAAACACCTTTCACAATTTTAGCCACCCGACTATCTTTTTCGCCGTTACAAGAGACAAGAGAAAAACGAAAATGTATCGAATTTTCTGTTTGTTGTATTCCATTTTTAAAACCTTGTACTCGTAACTGAATTAATCAAACAAAAAACCGCAAGAGGATATTTTAGTGTCAAATGTCACCTTTCCAACGAACATAAGTCTAAAATTGTTTGACAGATACCTCACGAGATATCGATCACTACAGACGTCTACCGAAAAAATAATGGATTACTTTTTCCCCAACCTAATATATATATATATATATATATATATACATATACGGAGGGAGAGAGGAAGGAAAAGAGAGGAGGTGCATGTATTAGCAAAAAATTCATGAAAAATATTTGAATTGCTATTTGATACCGCTTTAAAGATTAATTTCAAACTCAAAAATTATGAGACCGCCATCTTTATTTTTGAAAGAACTCCATTTAGTAACTTTAATTTCTTAGTTTAATAATTTGTCGATAGATAGCGACACTGCGAGAACTCTTTTACAAGTAAAGTCATTCCCATATCATGAAAAAAATTCCGATTTTAAAAATAATTTTATCGCAGAAGATAATCATTAAGAGTTTAAACTGTAACTAATAACCATCTAAAATTTATTTTTGCGCACGAATGAGCTCTTTTCAGTCCCTTACCGCTGTTACCGTAACGCTTGAATTAAGAAACTATGTTGGAAAATATCTACTAAACATTTCTCAAAAGCTTTCACATCAAATTTCCACCGTGCCAATAGGATGCAAAGACGTATAAAATAAAAGATTACGGCGAAGTTCACCATGTAATGGCCTCTCTCTTTCTTGCTTCCTTTATGATGCGAAATAAAATTTCATTTTTTGATTAAACTGCGCTTCTTTCATTTTTTTTGGCGTGTTACAAAATGGACTTCTTGTTCCCAGAGAAAAGTTTTCAAAAAACTGCATTGCGTGCTTGTTTACCTCGTAACATTTATGACCCATTAAGTTTTCAATTGCCTCATTTTAGTAATTTTATGTTTCCTTATGCTGGTACCTGCTTCGGAATGATGCGCGGCACTTACTTTTTTTTTATGTGAGAATAAATTCCATGGGGGAATATGCTACGTTTTCTCATTAAATTATTTTTAATATAATTGTATTTTTGTGCTCATTCACAATTTCAAACCTAACTACATTTCGCATCAGTAGTTGTAAGATAAATATCGAAATTTTGTAAAGCAGATAGTGTGGTAAGAAATTGTTAATAGTTAAGTAGTTTAGAATTCTTAAATGATACTTGTAAACTCATTGAAATTTCATTCTCGAATTTTAGAATGTTTTAAATAATTTGTTACGTTTCAATTATAGATAATAACTAATAAATATTTAGGTTTTTAGACTGGTCGAAAAGAATAAGGGAGTATACTGGTTTTAAAGAAAATATGTGAATACCGATGACATTTCTCAAATAATACATTCATAATTTAAAGTACAACAGGAAATAGATGAAGAAAGTTTCGTATACAGCCAATGTTCATGACGTCATAAGTCAGAAAAGGAATGTAAATGTAAAAATCATGATTTCTATATGGCTTTTTCAAATTTAACATCTCAGCTATCAAAAAGAATTGTTCAACTCTTACTTTGTGAAAATATGTCTTAAGAATCTCTCGGTTTTTATTGGGATATTGTAATATGGACAAATGTAAAGAAGTCAGAGAAATGGCAATGAGAATTAAATCAAGGCTGTCTTAGTAGATTTTTGAAACGAGAAACATTGGCCAAGATAAGATTGCCTACTTGTTGTCACAACGAATATTGACCGCCGCTTACTGTGCCTAGTGGTTAGCATGCCTGACTGCGGATAGGGAGGTCTGGGTTCGAGTCCTGGTTCGGGCATGGATGTACTTTCTCTCTCTCTCTCTCTTTATCCTGTCTTTGTCCTTTCCTTGTATGAATGGAATATGAATGGTTGCCTACCTCATACACGGGTACCTATGGTATGTGTGTTCAGAGGCCAAGTCAGTCTTCTGCCCTTCTGGTTCCTCTCCAAAAAAGAAGCTGCATACTACACTATATCAGATCTTCTGGACCTGGTGGATAAGCAACAACAACAACTCGAATAATGACCAATAAACAACTAATAGAAACAAAATAAGGAACGATATTCTGCTGCAAAGGCACACTATAATACATTTTATTATACACTCATTTAAAGACAAACTGTATATTAATACACTTTATCAAATGATCTCAATGCTTTCAGGTCAATGGCAATTCAATCCTTTGATTTCAAAGTACCTTGCGCGCTGGCGAAGATGAGCTGCTGATTATCAAGATTGGAAGCAATGTGATTGGAATCGAGTGTTCCCTCCAGACGAAGTCCTTTTCAGTTTCAAGCGACACACCAGAGTTGACATAGTATGCAAAACAAGGTGCACCAACAAGACATACTCTAGATGAAAAATATTGAAAAACTTTTATAACCAAAAATAAAATCCACGTGTGATTTTTATATTATATTCATTGGAGAAGTTATTTTATAAAATAAAATGCATAATTATTTTGATATGATTGAGAAGACCATATGTCGCAAACACAAAAGAATATTATATTGTTATTTTTTTTATAAAATTAAGGCAAATTGCTTCTTTCTAAGAAATTTTAACTGTGAAAAGAATGAACTTATAGATAAATAATAGAAAACGGTGATACGGTGATAATAATTGAAACGGTGTAGATACTTTTCACTTTTTTACTTTTTAAACAGTAAATATATATTCTTTTTAAGTGTACATTTGTATTAAAGATGTTTAGTTCAAAGTTAATGTAAAATTTCTTACCTATAAAACACACTTTGGATTTTTGTCTGTACAAAGTTTATAACCCTTTACTGTGTGATCAGAAACTCAATTCACTAGAATCAGAAAATACTAGTAATTCTTTTGTAAAAATTCAATGATGATTAAAAACTAATTATTTTTTTTTATAATTTTTATGTTTTATAATATTCAGGAAATTTATTTTTTTGCTATAATTTTGTTTTTTTCCATGTTAACTTAGGTATATCAGTGAAATAGTCATGTAGATAACTTCAGTATCGGAAAGCTAAAATAGATCCAGTCACACATCTGAGAGGTAAAATTCAGAGGAAGATCCCAAGGACTAAATACTATTTGGATGTCTTTCAAGGAACATGAGTGATTTTGTATGTTGTGGGTGATTAAGAACTTCTTTCTTTGTTTATTTGAAATAATGTTCTTCAAGACAAGAATTTGATTTCTTTTGATCTAGTAAGTGAAATTAATATTTATATACATGGTATGCTAATTAAATAATTATATCAACATATTGATGATATAATTTCCAATTTTATTGACAGCCGCTTACCCTGTCTAGTGGTTAGCGTATCAGACTACGAATGGGGAGGACCTAAGTTCAAATTTCCGGCTCGGGCATGGATGTACTTTCCCTTTCTTTCTCCGTGTTTCTTGTCCTTTCCTGAGATGATGGATGAATGTGACCCGTCCTATAAATGGGTTTGTGGTGGTGTGGCGTGGGCGATGCTACTCATACCTCCGTGAATTGTTTCACAGGTGCCCACCGGGTAATGATAAAATGAGTAGCAATTTCCGGCCGTGTTGCCGCAAATGGGTTAATTACTCAAGGGTGCCAGCCATTAGAAAAAAAATATAGCAAAATCCAACCACCGTATTTATTTTCTTCTCCATTATGTTAAAATTTGCAGTACAATAACTGTGTTTTTATAATTTATTCCTTCATATTTAAAGTTTATTTTAGAGAAAATATGCATGATTAAGATTATTGAAGCAATTTTAACTCATCAATTTACTTATTAATTCTTTTTTATTATTTATTTATTTTTTTTAATATTTTCGATTTTAATTATGCCACATTTCTTAAATGATTACTTAAGTATATTTTCATTTTTAATCAAATTAGTTGTAAATAATTTGACAAATTTCTTATCATCCGAGTTTTTATTGTATCAGCCATGAATCTTATCGAGTTAGCATCATTTATCTTAATAATTTTATTCAAACCAATTAAAATGAAAATAACCATCGGTTATTCAATATTTTGCTTATTGTATTTTTGAATTATTATTAAATAAATACAAAAGAGTTATGTTCAGTAACAAAATACCCACTAATATTTTAATATATTTTATAATATTTTAATAATAGAATAATATTTTATTTTATTAACTTTACAGCATAAATGTTCATAATATATTCAAAAATTTTCTGGTATATTCAAATCTAACAATACATGCTGCTTGCTACAAAGCAAGGAAATAAAACATTACATAACTTGTGCTTAAATTAAGTTAATGTTACGATGTGCTAAAAATACTTGCTTTTAGAGCACCTCTGAAAGAATAAGATTATGTGTAACTAAAATAATGATTATTCATGTGTTAATCTTGAAAACTGCCTATTTTGATTATATACTGATAATCAAATAGCTGTACAAGCGCATTATTCCTGTAATGATGAACCCAATAAAAGCAAGAGGAAATATTTTATTCTCATTCAGCATTTTATGAGAGTATTACTAAATAAATTGATGTCCAAAAACAGTGCAAGTATACATTTCCAAGATATAACATATTTAAGGAACAAAATGCAGGAAGAAATATAAGTAAAGTCAGCTCTGCAAGTTAAGTTAGGGTGTGTAAAAGTTGATAGAATTTATTAGAATTTCGACATGATTAATTTGCATGTTTTTCAGAGTGTGCATCTCTAAAACTTTTTAATATTATGATTTTCATGAAAAGAAATATATAAATATACTTTATTCATAAAAGTTAAAAGAATTTAACAGTGGGAAAAAATCAAATAACAATTAACATGAATTCTTATTCATACAAGTTATTCGTGTTTTATTAAATCTTATTAAATAAGAAGGATTTTTTTATTTTCTTTCAGAAGTAAATTGAATTTTCCTTTTAAATCTTTTTTATTTTTCTATTGATTCTTCTATATTATCAATCATCCAAGATTAAAATATTAGAAAGATGCAAATAATTTATGCAATAGTTAAATACGAAATAAATATTATAATTCCTTGAAAAATCCTAAAATTAGAACTAATTGCACTAAGAAAAATTTTTATAATAAATTTAGGTATTTCATTTTAGAAGTTTGAAACTGCGTGTTATTTTCCAGTTTTACTGTCTGTTTATAAAAAAAAAGAATATGTAATATACAAAGAATATTAAAGTTATTTTAATGTTAAAGGTGACAAGGTTTTTTTTCTCAGGAAATAAATAAAATATATATTTTCGATTATGTCATAAAATGATCGAAACATTTTTAATAACACAAAAATCAACCATAAAAGTATTGAAAATATAATAATAAAATAATTTCATAAATATATTATTTATAATGGTGTTACTATAGCAACATGTTAATTAAACATAAATAGTGTATATTTTGAATGGAGAACTCAATTTCATATAATTCAAACCAGTGAATCCTTCAGTCACGAGTTTCTACTCGAAAATGATATGAGATTTCAGTATTTATAATGTTATCATGGAGTAATTTATTCAATTATTTATCTATGATGGTTTTGCGTGTGAAATATTTTTCTCACAATAAAGGAGCCGAAGAAATATTAACGAATTATTAAACTATCGATAAAGTACTGACATAAAAACAAATTCGTTGATGATTTAAAGAATAATTTTAAATGGCTATATCCAACTTCATAAATTTAATTTATCCAATCAATTTTTTAAATTAAAATTTATTAAGTCTCAGAAAAAAATCAGTCAAATGGCGCGTGAGAAATATTAGTTTGGGGAAAAATTAATCCATTATTTTTTCGGTAGACGTCTGTAGTGATCGATATCACGTGAGGTATCTATCAAACAATTTCAGATTTATGCTCGTTGGAAAGGTGACATTTGACACTAAAATATCCTCTTGCGGTTTTTTGTTTGATTAATTCAGTTACGAGTACAAGGTTTTAAAAATGGAAGACAACAAACAGAAAATTCGATACATTTTAGTTTTTTTCTTGTAACGGCGAAAAAGATAGCCGGGTGGCTAAAATTGTGAAAGGTGTTTATCGTCCTATATAAGATTGTAACAACCAGTTACGTACAATTTTCGTTTCGTCGATTCCGTTCGGGTATTTTTGATGTTAGAGATGCACCTCGCATGTGGATACAGCATCGTCGAAAATGTCTATAAAATATCAAAAATGATCGAAGTTAACCGCATGTCAGCAGTCGTAACGCGCAAGACCTAAAAATCTACATGAAAGCTGTTTTAAACCTTTTTACAATGTGAATCCAAAAGAAGTTACATAAAGTTCACGTAAAAATAATCGATTTTTTTCCCCAAACTAATATCAATTAAAAGCATTTCTGAATTCCTTTGAAGAGAAACATAAAAGAAAAATGCTAATTATATATTGTTTCATATTACTGAACTAATTGCTAGTTTCACACAACGAAAAAAATAGATATAAAAATGTATATAACACGAAACGACCACCACACT
>JAPDSC010025608.1:1769-14876 GCA_026290005.1 Latrodectus geometricus
TATATATATATATATATATATATATATATATATATATATTCGAACTTGTAGAGATTGGTGTAATAGTTCTTTTAATTTTTAAACAAATTGTTCTTTCTTTAAAACTAACCATAAAGATTTAAACTAACCATAAACTGGATGTTAGAATTTATTTATATATTGCTTGCATAAACAATCAAATATTAATATTGAATGTGCTTTACATGCTACTTGAAATAAATTTATCTTTACTTAATGATTAATTATTTTTTAATAGCGGTATCAAGAGAGACAAATCTCCAATAATATATAAAATAACCAAGCCTACTAAGATATTGTCCAAAATTTCCTTTCCAACTGCTCACTGAAGAGCTCATCCCACTGACAAATTAACTTGTTTTGGATGAGTGGACAAAATTGTCTATTCAACATTATTGGTGAAAACGATTATTTAACTCACAGACCAATTAGAAGTAAAATAAAGTGACGTACAAATGATCTCAACTGTAACGAAAGAAACCACTTTATGGTTAAGAAAATTAGAAAAAGGTTTAATTAGAATACCTTTAAAATAACCAGAATAGCAAAGCATATAAAATAATTAAAAACAGGATAACTTGAAAAGTAATATAGTATTGTCGTATGACACTTTGAGTTTCTGATATCGTAGATATATGGCGGTATTTTTTTTAATCTAAAGTTTTGTCTCGAGAAATTTATTTTGGCAACGCTAAGTTTTTTTTTTTTTTTTTTAGTGTTTTTGTTCAAAGTTTCAGTATTTTGGCGTGGGATTCAACATTGAGATGTTGGAATTTTCTCCTTCAGGTTTTACTTTAAAACTGACATCTTTTAATCTTTAAGTTTAATTCTTCTGTATATTTTTAGTAATTTTTGAAAATGAGAGAAATAAAAATTTATAAATTCATCAACATATCTGAAAGCATGCGGCCTCTATAAGGTTTGTATTTATAATAATGTAAAAATAAATTATCAAGAAAACTCGAACTTTGAATTGTCCTAAAGAAATCTTAATTTTTTTTTCCAGGAATCAACACCAAATTTTGTATAAATTCCCGAAATGCTCAATCGCTTCAATTTATTTTCTTTTTATTTTTATGAAATTGTACTTCTAAATTTGGCTTTAGTCAAACTTACAATAAGATTTAAAGCTATCTTTGCAAGCTAATCTTTGTAGGCTTATAAGATTGCAAGCTAATCTTTAGCTACAAGTACTTGCCTTCGGCTTAAAAGCTCATGAATTCGGTTCTTATCTTAAGCTTAAATGGTTTTTGCGGTTTAGAATCCACTTTAAACGGTAGGCTTCTAAAGTGGGTAAAAAAAAGTCTCCGTACGCAGATACGAATGTAAATCAAAGTTTAATGTGTCACACAAAATTCAAAATGATTAAAACGAAAACTTAGATATGACTTAAAAGTAATATTATGTAATACTTATTCATATTAAAAGATTGATAATACTGACCAAATTAAATAATAAATCGTAAAAACTAAAACAATGCCGTAAGCATAGAAACAAAAGTCTCCGTACGATGCCCTAGCACACATAAAATGTTTACAAAAATCTAAAATACGTTGAACAAAAGTATATTTAATGATCCTTGGGCCCTCCTTTGGCATTTATCACCTCTCTTAGACGTTGTGCCATTACTCCTACAAGTTGTTTTGTTATTTCCGGAGAAATATTAAACCAAATACTACTAATGGCACTCTTGAGTTCAAGTTTGCTTTTTATGTCATATTATTTGAGTTGCCAGCCAATTTCTTTTCACAAATGTTCGATGGGGTTAAAATCAAGGACTGTGGAGGGCTATGAAGTTGTTGCTGCACATGGTAAAGGCACCACTCTTGGCTAATCTTAAAGGTGTGTTTAGGATCGTTGTCCTGCTGAAAAGTAAATCTTGTTCCAAGAGATAGTTTCTTTGCTCTGGATAACACATTTTGCTTAAGAATATCAAGAAATCCGTATCGATCCATGTTTCCTTCGATGAATTGCAAGTTTCCTAATCCAGAAGCACTCATACACCCCCACACCACAACACCGCCACCACCGTGCTTCACAGCTCCGCACAAGTACTTAGTTATCATTTGTTGATTTGGTTATCCCCAAACCAGAAATCAGCCATCTGACCCACGAATGTTAAATTTTGATTTATTGCTAAAAAGAAAGGATTCCCAAAAAGATAAGGGCTTAGTTACATGCTCCTTTGCAAACTCGAGGCGCTTTTTCCTGTTGCGCAAACTTATATAGGGTTTTTTCCTGGCCGCACGACCATGATAACCACTTTTCTTAAAGACATTTCTCACGGTTTGAGTTCAGACTTTAATGTTGTAGCTAACCATTATATCAGCTGCCAACTTCAGTGCACTAATTGGTGGATTTTCTTGAACTTTGCGAATGATGTTTCTCTTATGCACTCGATTTAATTTTGTCGGCCTCCCGGATCGATCTCTATCCTCAAATGAATGAAGCTCACGATATCTTTCAATGATAAATTGCACAGTAGACTTCAATAGTCAGTTCACTAATCCTTTTCATGGATAATCCATCTTTTCGAAATTTAATCACTAATTCCCGAATAGCTTTTGGAACTTCCATTTTGAAACGACAAGAAAGAAACTTGAACTCAAAAACTGTCGATAGGTTTTTTCCATATCAGTGATTAACTTTCTAACGTCAAAGATTTACTGCTAGTATGTTTTAAACACGTCAGAAAGAATTTGCATAACGCGTACGGAAACTTTTTTTGCACTTCAATTTTAAATTTACTTTAGATATTGAAAATAGTATGCTTTTCTCGTTTTATACAAATGAAAATTTATAAAAACCGCTTACTGTAGACTTGTACTAAATACATATAGACAGTATTTAAAGTAAAAATGAAATACTTCACAAATTATGTTAATTAATTCCTAAATTTAGTGACCATACGGAAACTTTTTTTACCCGCTGTATATAACTAGCCGTCGTGTGCAAAAATATGACCGTAGAGCGATGAATCAAATTTAACTGCAAATGATATTTAAATTTAAACTTGACTCTTTTTAATTTCTATAAGAAATAATATAATCATATAAGAAATATTAAAATATTAAACACTCAGTGTATTTTTAATATTTCCTTTTTTATTGTAGTTCTATATGGACAAGGGTCCTTACTCCAAAGCGCAAAATGAAATTTTTAATCAAAAATACCAGGCTGTTAATTTTCCTTTTGAAGAAATAATAAGGTAAGTATAATTGTTTATCAAATTATTCCTTGAAAAATTCTTAATTTGATGCGTTTAAAGTTCTAAACTCTTTAATTTAATCGAATATTTTATATATTTTGTTTATTTTCCAAGTTTATATCTTATATAAAGTGTATTGTGACGTTCTTTAAAGTTTATAAGGAAACCACTCAATATTCTTTCTCCACAAACATACTTCTTCGCCAGTATTTCAAAAATGCACAGAGTAACTCAAAACACTTTTACACGCATCGTAAAAATTTTAAAATTGAAAAATTGAACACAGATTCAAAGCAAGAAACTTTAACTCTCAAACACAATCCAATCTAATTTCTTTGGCAGAGAGAGAAAGAGAGATAAGAGGATAATAAAAACTTTCGAAATATACGCCAAAAAAATTTCTTGAAAGCGCTACACTTTGCTGCCAATCTGTCGCCAATTTAATCAAATTATATCATTTAACACATGGTACCTGTGATAATCAAAATGTAAACACCTGTGAATAAGTGACATTTTTATAATCCACTTCATTAGGATATAAAGAAATAATATAATAATAAATTAATAAGGATATAAGAAAAGAAAATAATAGCTATTAATTTAGTGCTTGACAAAGTTTGCAAATTTCGTGATTAATCGCCAATGATAATCGCTAAATCATTTTTGTAGCAAACAGGCGTTTAGAGACGTTTTGGTGGTTTCGTCGAGCCACGTCTTTTTATTATTATTATATTCTCTAAAGTATATTTTCCTCGGAAATATTTTTTCTGTTCTAATAATGTTGAAGTTTTCAACTTACCGTGGAGAGAAAAATACATTCATAAATGACTGTAAACCACAAATACCACTTTCTAAATTCAACTATCAGCGTATACAAGCAAACTATTTAATTAGAGACTGGGGCATCCGCTGAGTGGAGTAACAGATCTAAGAGGCACTACTTGCTTCCATCTCCCTTCATGTATAGTAGAATTGGTAAAGATTTACTGTACGGTCACCCTTAGCGACTTTACAAAAAGTCGCCAACAATGTCGCCATTTTGCAAAAACAAGGTCTAAAAATAAACAGAATGTTTTGAAAAATATTGATTGGTCGGAATCCCTTATCTGTGATTGGTCGGAATTAGTTAGGTTGCTAAAAAATGTTATTAATCGCCAAATGTGGAAAAATCGCGCCAAGAGTTACCGTACTGTAAATCTCAGCCGCAGAATTAATATGGCGGAAAACATTCGGACAGAAAAATTCATTCGAGATTGTTAAAAACAATCGCGAAATTATGGCCTCGCCAAACTTTATTTTTTTATTTTAGTATTTATTTTATTTATTTTCTTTGGTCTTGGTGACAACTGGGAACATGAGGCCGCAAACTTATGTATCTCCCCACTCCTTTATAAATAGAAATTTTCATATTCTAGTAGCATGTGGTAGCTTTATTAAAATTCCGAATTTTTTCAAAAGATTAAAATATCGAAACTTTTAGACTTTCAAAGAGACAAATTCTGGAGTTTTTCTGTCTGGTGGAAGTGTAACCAAAACATCCCTACTTTTTGGCATTTTTAGAAGTATGAATTACCATTATACATACAGAGAGATGAGACAAGCTCGGCAAAATAAAACAGTGGACAGAAAGAGGCTCAATCAAAAAGACCAATGGGTAAAGAAGCAATATGTAATGTTCAAAAAGCAAATAATTGCAACAAAAGTTACCTCAGAGTTAATCAGTATCTGGACTCTCTAGTTTCAATGATTACAATTAGAAGAAATTCGCAAACCACTTGTCATAAGTTTTAATGCCAAGCGTGATCTACAAGTGGTGTCACACTCACAAAACAGGTCGATTGATGAGTAGAAGAAAGAAATACAGTCTGACACATCGTCTAACTTTACACTCAAACTTTACAACGGAAGACCCTCAAAACTTGAACTGCCACCCACAGAGTTATCATTTCACTTAGAGAATAATGCGACTGTGACCTATTTAAAATTCACCAGCCAAATATTTAATTTAGAGCAAACACTGTACTAAAAGTATAGATGAATTTTCAGATAATATATCAATCATGATAAAATCTACATTCGCAAAGGTTTTCTTTAAAATATTTCCAATACTACTCAGATGTTAATTCAATTTCTGCTATTAGTTCATACTCTCTCTATAAAATCTTTTCCAAATTTCCAATTGTTTTATAAAATACTTTTTAGCCATTGACTCAAATTCAAATACATTTTTCAAACTTATAGTGGAGGACACTTGATATTAATATAATTTTTAGAAATATTAATTCATTAATTTAATTAATAAGTTTTAGCTTTATATGGGACAAAAATACACTATTGTGTAGTGGTGCCATCTGTTGACATCAATAGTTAATATCTCTATTAATGATTACATTTCTTACATTATTAATTTTTTTTTAATCTTGTAAATGAATTTATTATTTTCTTTGAAAATTCAACTTTATGGTTTTGAAATAAATTAGTGAGAGAGGTGCAAAGTGTGTATGCGATAAAAAAAAATTTTCTAATTTAAAAAAATAAATGAAAATTATTTATAGAGGACTTTCTCTGTCATATAGTGAGATGAAAAATTTGTCTTACAATGGCAAAGTTAATGCATCATCATAAAATCTTCATGTTTTTGCATAGAATCTCGAAGCATAAATATAATCGAAGAAATTTACTAAATAAACAAACTGGATTAAAATGATATCAGTGGATACAAACGGACAATGCGAAATTTAATAAAGAGTAATTAGAATAAAATTCTTTTTCGTTGAAATAAGTAAGAATTGACTTTAAATTTTTTTTTAATATATATTTCTTATTACTTGTTTATTCGAAGAATAGATAAAAGTTTATAAGTGATTCTTGATAAGGAATTTTTATACTAAACAATAAAAAAGGAATTTAAAAAAACATTTTCTTAAAAATTTAAATGTATTGTTTCTTTCAAATTAAAAAATATATTATTCTTTATTTTTTCTCCTTAAAATGTATACTACAGATGTTATTTGTGTAACAAAATCCTTATTTTCAAATTGTTACTTTGTTTATAAAACTAACTTATCTCCTGAAATATTAATTCCGAATATTTTAAAGGTTTTTAAATCTTTAATTAAAAGAATACGTTATTAATTTATAATAAAAGCTTTTTTATTACAATTTCAATGAAATATGTATATATAAAATAGATAATTTAATAACGGCTAAACTTTTATATTTCAATTAAAGAGAGCGAGACATACGGTGCCCTTTTCCGGGAACGTTATCTGATATTATTGGCTACATCACATCTTTTTCATCCATTCAAAATTGCCGGAAGAAAAATGCTGTCAAAGCTCATGAAATTATAAGCAAGTTTCAAAAAGGGTAATTGCTTTATTTTATCTATTTAGAAAAATGTTTTTATTTATCATTTGTTCTGATAGATGTTAATGATAGAAATTCATTCATTTGAAAAATAAGAAAGCTATAACCAATCCCTTTTTCGATTCTACCACTTAAAATGTAACTTATGTAATAAATACCAAAGCTTAATTTATGTCGAATTTACTAAATAAAGTATTTTGGTATAATTGAGTGCAGTGAATACTTATATATGACTTTTTTCTTCTAAAGACATTTTCCAAAATGTTTGACTGAATTTTCAAATTCTAAAACGAGCATAATTATATATATGAGTTTGATAAAAGTTTACAAAACGAATATCCCATGATTTTTTTGGCGATTTTTGACTCTAAAATGTGAATAACAAAATGGCAACTGCTGCTACATGATAAGCTCAGATAAAATTGGTATTTTTTCACAATTTTTATCACAAAACATAAATGGTTTGACTTAATCACACCTTACGACGAATTAACGTGCTAATATTTTCATGTCTTTAATAAAATAAAAGCTTTCTAATTTGCCAGAGTCAAAAATACCAGGTTTACCAGAAATTAAATTGTATTGCCAATATTTATCGCCCAAGTTTTGCCAAACTAATGGTTACTCGTTTCTTCATCAAACCTTAAAAGTTCATAAGCTTTGTATTAAGTGCATATTTCTCTGTGTTTTACATATGGTAACAAAACAATGCATTAATATTTTTTGGATATATATTTTGATAAATTTTGAGTTTCCTTGTACATGCAATAATTATTAGGTACAATTAATATATGTGAGACATTATCGAATAAAAAGGAAATTATAACATTTAACAAGTTTTACTGAATTTTCTCCAATGCAGTAGCGAGCGTTTCGCTAAGAGAGTTCGGTTCAACAGCTGTGATCAGACTGACTGCTTTAGTAGCGTCTCTGCCTAATCACCAGTTCCGGTCAAAAAGTTTATTCATACGCCACGTGTTTTGTATTCCTCCGCGTTGTTTACCTTTTTGGTGTTTGTTTACGTTTTGCTGCGGGACCACAACAGTAGCTTCCTACCAGCGATAGCGAGGTTTTTTCCAGTAGTTACAGGTACCGCCTGTTGAAATGCACACGGCGACCTGAGCGTGTAACTGTGGTAGTTGGAATGACACTTGGAGATGTAGATGTTGTTTCCTCTTCTGTCGCTTCCGTCTCTTGTTCGGTGTGGGGCACAGGATAATCTTCATCTTCGGCAATGTAGGCGGGCTTAACACGATCTATATTTACCATAGTTTCCCATCCGTGAATGAACAGCTTGAAGACATTATCTCCTCTTTCAATGACCTGGAATGGGTCCTCATAGGGCGATTGTAGACTCCATTTTAAAGTGTCTGTCCACAGGAACACATGAGAGCAATTTGAAAGATCCTTGTTGACAAAAACTGTTCGATGCACCTGTCGTCGTGGGTTGGCTGGTAGCAATTTTAGCATGGTGTCTTTCAGCTTTCCAATGAAGGTGGGTGGATCCACTGTTTCAGATGATGGACTTAGAAACTCTCCAGGTAGCCGGATAGTCGTTCCGTAAACCACCTCCGCTGCAGTTGCTTGAAGGTCTTCCTTCCATGCAGCTCTGAACTCCAGAAGGATGGTAGGGAGAGTTGAGGTCCATTGAATGATACCGTGAGCTCTGATGGCTGCCTTTAGTTGTCTGGGGAATCTTTCCACTTGGCCATTGCATAGATGGTAAGGATTTGTGCGATGTCAAGCAGGTCAGTATATCGAAAAGTGAAGCTTCAAATTGCGTGCCCTGGTCCGTTGTAATCGGTAGAGGTGATCCGAATCTTGCAATCCATCCGGCCTAGTAGATTGAAGCCACTGACTTCGCTGTGGTGTCCACCATAGGGTAGGCTTCTGGCCACTTTGAAAAACAGTCGACGCATGTGAGGCAGTATTGACAACCTTCATATGGAGGTAGTGGGCCAACTATATCAATATGTACATGTTCGAACCTGTAGTTGGGTTGAATGAAAGTTCCAAGTCTGCTTTGGGTATGACAGACAACCTTTGAACGTTGACAGGCCAGGCATTGCTGAGCCCATGCCCTTACATCCGCCTTCATTCCCAGCCAGACATATCTCTCTTCAACTAGCTTGACAGAAGCTTTAACGCCAGGGTGTGAGATAGAATGCAGACTGTGGAATATCTTTTCTATCCATTTCAGGCACGAATGGTCGAATGTGGTTGGTGGATGTGTCACAAAACAGCTCAACTTCAGGCTGAGCCTATTGCAAAAGATTGAAGCACTAGGGAGGATTTATCAGAATGTAACAATAATTCTGAGAGTTCTTTATCACTTTTTTGGTTATTAACAATTTCCTGGAAGTCAATGTTTGATTGTGTTTCTATAGTTGCTATGTCTATCCTTGAGAGGACATCTGCAACTACATGGTCAATTCCTTTCATATGCTAAATATCGGTGGAAAACTGACTGATATAATCGAAGTGGCGTAGTTGCCTTGGCGAGCATTTGTTCTCCTTCTGTCTGAAAGAGAATGTGAGAGACTTGTGGTCCGTAAATATGGTTAATGGCCGACCCTCCACCATATATCGGAAGTATTTCACTGCCATTTATGCAGCCAAGAGCTCTTTATCGTAAGCACTGTAATTACGTTGGGATGGTGAGAGCTTTTTAGAATAAAATCCAAGTGGTTGCCATTCCTTGTCGATCTGTTGATGCAAGGCGGCCCCCACAGCTGTATCTGAAGCGTCCACAACAATTGCCAATCGTGCATTTAACACCGGGCGATGAAGAGTTAATACTTCTGCTAAGTCTTGTTTACACTTTTCAAATGTAGTTCCAGCCTCAATTGTCCAGTTTATTGTTGATTTGTCGTTCTTTTTGGTGCCCCTTAGGAATTCATTAAAAACAGCTTGAGTTTGTGCAGCTTGAGATATAAATATTCGATAGAAATTTATAATGGCCAGGAAACGACGTAATTCTGTAACAGTAACAGGTTTTGGGAAGTCTGTAATTGCTGCTACTTTTTCAGCCAGGGGAGTGATTTCTTTAGCATTCCAAAAATGTCCCAAAAATTCTACTGAAGCTTGTCTTAAAACACATTTATTTACATTTAGGGTCACTCCATATTCCGAAAATCTCTGAAAGATCAGTTTCAAATGTGTTAAGTGTTCCTCGTCTTTTTTTGACGCAACCAGCACATCATCAAAGTAAGGCACACAAAAGTCGAATTCACCCAAAACTTTGTGGATGAATCGTTGGAATGTTGCTGCAGCGTTAGACAAGCCGAATGGCATGAATAAGTATTCGAAAAGTCCAAACGGAGTTGTTACTGCAATTTTGGGAACATCCTTTTTGCGAACAGGGATATGATAATATGCTTTCTCAAGATCTAAGATAGAAAATACTGTTTTTCCTTCCAACACTTGAAAACAGTCTTGAATATAGGGTACAGGGTATCTATCGGGAATCGTGACACTATTAAATCGACGAAAATCACCACAGGGCCGCCAGTCCCCATTTTTCTTAGATATCATGTGGAGTGGGCCTGCCCAACAGCTTTTAGACGGTTGACAGACTACAGAAGCTACAAGGAATTCAAACTCTTGCTTCGCTGCTTTCAGTTTATCTGGTGGTAATCATCTGGGTTTTGAGAACACTGGAGGTCCATTTGTTTGGATCCAATGTTCCACTTCCAGAACAATTTTATTTGGAGTAGTATTTGCTTTAATGAGAGTAGGATATTCTGCTAATAATTTGTGGAATTTAGAGTCCTCAATGATTGCCTTAACCGAAGTGTAATTTCCAGCTTATAAAGTTCCTTTAGACTGTAAGGAGATTAAAGGGTCAATTAAAACACCATTCTTAATGTCCGAAATGGCGTAAGAAATCAGCACCGATAATCGGTTGAGACATGGCAGCGATGATGAAAGGCCAGTTGAATGCTCTTCTCAGACCAAGATCTAATTTCAGCAGGCGTTGTGCGAAAGTTGGAAAATCTGTCCCGTTTGCAGCAAAAAGTTGCATTCGCGCAGCTTGATTGTTTGGCTTATGGACATTATGAGGAATCACGGACACATCCGCTTTAGTATCAATGAGATATCGTGAAGAAGATGTTTTATCAGCCAAATACAGACGTTGAATCATCGCCTTGCCGTCACCCTTTTGATTGGATGATGGCTCTAGCAGTTTTCCGCCTTGAAGGAACAGGGATCTCGGCCCTTAGTAGCTCGTTGTTGAAATCTTCTGTGGTACCAGCAGTGTGCCAGATTCTGTGATTATCTATTTCGGCTTATAGAGCGCTGTTTACTGCGGTTTCTTGAATGGTCACGTGAATGGGATTCCAGACGAAAGAGGCGGGTAGTTATTTCACATAACATTGTCCGCAAATCTGGCTCACCTGCGAGAGCTGCGACGGCGTTAACTGAGGAAGCATTGTTTGTAGTTGACATAATGCCATCTGCCATTTCGGCAAGTTTATCTAAATTGTCGTTTGAAATCACCAAAATTTGTTGCACATGGGTCGGTAGTCTTTGTAAAAATAAAGATTTTAACAGATTTGTGTTTATTTTCGTACCAGCCAAATGATTCGTGCTCCTCATTTCCAATAGAAGTCGTGAAGGGCGGCGATCACCAAGTTGAATTCCACATATTAAATCTCTTAGTCGCATATTGATCACTAATCCGCATATTGATCACACAGTCGTTTTTTAATCGCGGTGAAAGGATTAACCGCAGGTGTATTAAGGATGATGTCACCGACCACAGCTAATTCCTCTGGTTGTAAAGCAGAGACAACGTGATAATATTTTGTTAATTCAGTAGTGACTCCAGCAAGCGTGAATTGGCTTTCCATCTGTTTAAACCATATCTCCGGATTTGCTCACCAAAATGGTGGTGGCTTGACGGCGACATGTGCAATTTGTTGACTTTCGGCTTCGTTAGGCATGTCGTTTTTTTAAAGTAAAATCCAAAATCGATAATGCAAAAATAATGTGTGTTATTTCATAGGCACAAGCACAGGCAGTAAATTATTCAAAAATTCATGGAAATGTGCAGTAACATGGGTGCAGATCGAAAACAAAATTGTCGACAATCAGAAGACCCGCGTGTTAAAAATCACGCCCAGGTCAACATTTATAGTAATGTCGATGAATAACCAAACAATTGAAGTTGAATCAAAACAAAACTATTTAATGGGCAATAATTATTAGGTACGATTAATATATGTGAGACATTATCGAATAAAAAGGAAATCATAAAATTTAACAAGTTTCCCTGAATGTTCACCAATGCAGCAGCGAGCGTTTCGCTAGGAGAGTTCGGTTCAACAGCTGTGATCAAAATGACTGCTTATTAGTGTCTCTGCCTAACCACCAGTTCCGGTCAGAAAGTTTATTCATACGCCACGTGTCTTGTATCACTCCGCGTTGTTTACCTTTTTTGGTATTTGTTTACGTTTTGCTGCGGGACCACTACATTTACATATGGTAATAAAACAATGCATTAAATTTTCTGGATATATATTTTGTTAAATTTTGAGTTTCCTTGTACATGCAATAATGTTCCATAAAATATTTAAAATAAAGCAACATTTCCTAACTGTGAATTATTGTGCGAGAACTTAAATTAATAGAACATTTTTGACAAATTTCTATCGATGAATGATCTAGGGTAAAAATGTAACATTCGCCTTCATTGTTCTCAATAATTTGGTCGTAATCTTTAAATTCTCAAACACATAGTATTAATTTAAGGAACAACTTTGATATACCCCTCCAAAAAGTACGCGCCAAATCTGGCACTCCCTACGGACTTTTTAGGGTTGCTGTTCCATATTTTGGTGTTACAAATTTAGGTTTTTTCAGCTTTTAGGTTTTTGCTGTTGCCAAATTTAGTATTTTCTTGTATTTTGTACCATTTTCTGATTTTTTATTTTAAAGTTTTTTATATGTTAATTATTTGTATTTAGCGAGAATCCATCTTGGCGAGTATAAAAAGTCGCCAAAAACAGATATTATGATTGGTGAGGGAAAAAAAGTCGCCGAATTTCCGATTTGGGGGGGTATATCAAAGTAGTTCCTAATTTAATAAGTATACTTCTAGAGAAATCCTAATAGAATATTATATAGCTTACAAAAAATATTTCTTGACTTTCTAAAAGCATTCTTTGCTCTTTTTCTCAAATTTTCTGCATTTGAATCTGCTGGTAGCACGTAAAATCCAGTGAATCATGCTGTAATGACTTCCCTAATACAAAAGCTATAAAATTTCCTGACAAAAAATGTAAAAGAAAAAAAATCTGTGACATTATAAATGTTGATTTAGCACTTAACATTTTTTTTTCATTTTCTATATTACTCATCAATTTATCGGTATTTCATTTGAGATTAATTATCAATGTGAATACATAGTTTCTTTATAATGTACATGCTGCCTTAATGTTTGAGTAGCAACCTTCTCTTTTGGATAGCAAATTGAAATACAAAAGTTGACGAAGATTAGTATTTCTATA
>JAPDSC010025613.1:0-47106 GCA_026290005.1 Latrodectus geometricus
ATATATATATATATATATATATATATATATATATATATATATATCCCTTTCCATATTTTTATATACACTGGTTACCAAAAATTAGAAAAAAAACTTAAAAATGGCGATAATTCTCCAAAAATAAACCAATCTCGATGTCATTTGAATATACTGGTAAATAAAAGGAACTTAACAATATAACATTATGCAACCTCTGCTTTTGAAATACATTTTTGCCGGGAGAATAAAAATAAATGTCTCAAAGCAAGGCGGCAATTGTCGCTGCGTGTCTGATTTTAAAAATCTTGTCTTAACTATGGCCTCCAGACATCATTTGACAGAACAATTTTGGTTACGAGCTATTGGAAGAATAGAGGCAGAACTAAGTCAGATAGAAGTGGCTAGATGGTTGAATGTACGTCCGTCTGTAATTCATAGATTTTGGCAACGATTCTTAACCACAGATTCGGCTACCAGAAAGTTCAGCCAAGGACGGCAACGCTCTACCACGAGTAACGATGACCAATATATGTCATTATGTGCATGAAGGAATAGAACTGCATTCCTTCTGAACTCAGATACTGCGATAACCTCTAGAAGGTTAGTATCCAGATTAACCATGCGTTAAAGGTTTCACGAAAGTGGTCCTTATGACCAATTATGCGAGTCCCACTTACGTCACACCTTGGCAGGAATGCTCGCAGGAAATGTCACGCCTGGGTGGGAGTGTTGCGTCCAGTGGACATCGACATATCCTTTGGACGCGTAATCAATTGAGGGCTGTTATTTTACTAATAAGCCCATGTTTAGCCTCGAAAACGATAGTAGGCGCATTTAACTTTGGAGAAAAAATGGAACTCGTTTTTATCCATCAAGCATCCGTGAAAGAGATGCATATGGATTATGCAGCGTCTGTGTGTTTGGGATAGTATCTCTTTGGGTGAACAATCAGAGCTCCATGTCTTTTTCCGTGGAAATATTAATGCTCACACCAAAAAAGATGGCATACTGGATGCTGAGGTGTATCCTTATGCCGTTGCAATAGGTGATGCTTTCGTGCTAAAAGAGGATAATGTGAAACCACACAGGGCTACTAGCGTTGATGCTTAACTTGAGTGTATGCTGTGAGAGCTTTTAACTTGGCCTTCACAAAATCAAGCATGTTTGGGACACTCTAGGATGTTTTGTAGCAGCTCTCAATCTTCCATCCTAGGACCTTACCCACGCTTTTAACTATTTTGGAAGAGCAATCACTCAAGTTTCGTATACAGTTAATAGACCGCATAATTGAAAGCATCAAACTTCGCTGCATGTGCTAGGTTGCTTTTCGTGGAGATCATACACCATATTAAGTGTGCTTTTCCTTTACCGAACTTACACCTTCCATTTGTCCATTGTATACAAGTGTTAATATTTATTAGACCATAATTGTCTGGTGATTTCTTTTATGCTATTTTGTACTTTCCAATGTATTGTTTAATGTGTATAAGTTTCATTAATTATCACGCATAGTTTTTTGCCTCATAGTCATTTTTATGATTTTTTCTTAATTTATGGTAACCAGTGTATGTTATTTAGGCATTATATATTTATATACATTATTTCAATATTTTATTCGTAAATGTAGAGTATTAAAATAGCAGTTTGAAGAGTAGCTCGAAGTTTTGTTTAATAAAATATAAATTTTAACGTTGAAATTGGTTTCTTTAAGATGATCTTTCTTACAAAATAAATCAAAATATTGTTGGTAATATAATATATATTTGATATGAGATATTTAAACCAAATAAAATATTTTTGCTTTCTTATTCTATAAATTAATCTTTCTATAAGACAAATTTAATTAAATTAATCTAATCTATAAATTATTTATCGTATTTCTCTCATAAGATTTTTACTGACAACTCAGTTATTCGATCTTCTTTTTGTTAATCTAACAAGTACGTTCTTTCGGCAACATTTCAATCTATAAAATACGAAAAAAATGAAGATTTTTAAAATATTTGATATTCAGTTGTTGAATTCTTTTGTTTATTTATGTAATTTATTTTACAAAGCAGTTTAAGGAAAGGTTTCATGCCTGTAAAATAAAATTAAAATATTTTATAAACTTTTCTTAAAAACTGTCATATTACAACTTTTAATAGATTTTTTTAAAAACAGTAATAAATACGATTTTTACAAATTTTTGTTTAATGAGGTTATCGTTTAGTATTCAATTTCCTTTTATGAATGGGTGAGTTTTCCTTTTGTTAAAAATCTTATCCAGAGAATATTTGCTAATTCAATCAAATATGAAGCAATGATGATTTAATTTTAAAAGTATTCTGACTATGCTCTATAAAATTATCATATTATTGCCCATAGTTCAATCGTGTTTTTTCTCAAATTGCGTGCATCATGAGAAGTAAATGATGTTATTTATTAATGGTTTATTATATTTTAGAAGTTTCTACATTAATTTTTCAATACAATCAAGTCTATAGTCATGGTTGCTAGTGAGATAAAATTGTTTTGTTCTAAACTCAACAATCATTTTCATCGTAATGAGACTTAGTTCAAAAGAAAATCATAGTTTAAAGTAGATTAAAAACCACTAAGAGTACACACACTTGGAATGGGAATTGAACACTAAATCCTTTAAAACAAAGAATATATTCTAATGATGTGGCCATTAACTTGGTGGGGGAGTTACGCCATCGTGTTTGTATTAGCAGGTCTCGAGATCGAAACTAAAGTAATCAGAAAATTTTGGATTTATTGATGGTGAACGAGGTACACAAAAATGGTTATGGTCATATTATCCTCAAAGTAAAATAAAACTGCAGGAAAAAGTGGGTTTAAGTCTGTGGATCTTCTACTTGTTCAAACTTTTAAATTACCAAAACTAAATTTCAGGTTAATCATGGTATATCCAATGAGTGTTTCCTATATAAACACCGATAAACTGCATCTTTTGTGATGCCGAAAGTCTTAAAAACATGTCGTCTTTAGTAAACGAAAATAATCAAGTGTAATGTTAATAAATGTATATAAACTTTACATTCAGAGAGAGCACTAAATTTTGCTATGCATAAATATTACAAGCATTTGCTTACAGCTATTTCTAATAATATCATTAGTTTGACCTTGTATTTTCATTTCATTGAACAAAGGATAATGCTACTAAATTGCTTCCTTTAAAATCTGATTTAGCAAACAATTAACATAATAGTGAGTTAAAAATTAAATATTTTACCAGAGACTGACCTTTTCAAGAATTTTCCTCAACAATTTCAGTAATTTATATGTAGACACTGTTTACTTATTACATTCTTGTTTTCAAAATGATATCAAGAAAAAAAGTAACAAGACTTAGATTATTGAAAGAGAGAAATTTTACATATTTTCAATGGATAAAAATATTTTGAATCTATCAAGCAAGAAAAAAATTGCACCTTATGAACTTAAATGAGGTTAGTAATTTTTTAATTACTTAAAATGCATTATATTGCCTAAAAGAGATAATAGAGACAAAATTGTTGTTAAATTTTAAGTGATAAATAATTCTCTTATATATCATTTATTTATTCATTATATATATCATTTATTTATTCTTTTAGAAATCTCCAGTAAATTAAATAATACTTTGTAATATATAAGAAAACTTTATGAATCAATCATACTTCTCAAGAGATACAACTAAAAGCATACATAAGAAGTATAACTATGAAAAATAATTTTCTATACAACATCAAAGCCTGAAAATTTATGTCTGTGTATACATTTAATCATGATTTTTTATCCAGAAAAACTATAATTCACAATATATCTTTCTGATTTTTCCAACAGATGATCCCTTGGGCTGTAATGCTTACTAGGAAGCGTCGGCATGTGTTGAATAACCAAAAGTCTTTTCTTTTTCTTTCAAAAGACAGCTTCATGAGAAGCTGTAAACTAACTTCCTCAACCTTAATGTTATGCGACCTGTGTCCAAAATAAATGTCACTGCGGTTATAGTGACTTTTAACGTAACATCTAGCATGTCTGGAGAACTATTAGACTATATTGCGTTACCTAATAACTCAGGGAATGCTTGATGGAACTTTTCGTTTCCTGAAAATCCTGAGTATTCCTAATTTTATGGATGAACAATTAATAAAAACTATTGCTCGTGCAGATAAAAACTTTGAGGCCGACATGTCTTCATAAAATAAGAAAACATGAATTGAAGAATTAGAAATAGGTTCTTTGATATTCGGGGTAGAAATTACCTCTAGATGAACACGCTTGGAGAACAGCGCACTATTAGATCACCTCCTCTCTAGATAAGATAAAGATTAAAAAAAAGCTTTCCTAGAAACTGATAATAAAGATGTACTGGGAGTTAAAACTCTTCATCGACGAGTTGAGTATCCCAGGTAAAAATTTGAGAAAAGACAATTCTAGTCAAAAGATAAAGGTAAGGCCTCAAAGACTACCTGATAGAAAAGACAGTTGAATGTAAATCTTACGGTTATCAAATTGGTTGTGCTTTGAAATGAATATTCAGAAAATTATCTATTGGAGAAACCAGATTTTGTCTGGGAACTCCTTAACAATAACGAAGCCATTTTTCTAAATTTTTATCTTCTAAATTAAAAATTTTGAAGATAAGTATATCTTATCATCAAATATGTAAATCTGGAAATCTCTAAGTAGCGGAAGAAGACTGTATGTGAAATTAACTCATGGCAGAAGCAGCAACTGTTGATGGGCTAAGAAATAAAGTTTTTAAAAACTCAAAATCTTTGCAAAATAATCTTGGGTCTATTGCAAACTTTCTCTCTGAACCTTATAGAAATATTGAACAAAATTTAAACACAGAATGTTGGACTTATATGAAGTTAATGGCATATTCTTCACTTGAAGAATGGCTCATTAGGATAGCCCATTGTTTTTAATATGCTGAAATTGATGCAGCTACACTTGCAAGAGGACATCGATTTTATATTGGAAATCAAGAGCAGGCTTAAGTTATTAAGAAACCTTCTAAGGATGATGGCTATTAATGTTATGATGGTGGCCTTGAAAGAACTAAAAGTAAGTTTACGATTTCAAAAATTTTGGTAGAACCAATATTCTTTTAAATAATGATATTAAAGACCTACTTATTGCTGAACTTATTGTGGAGAAAATCAGTCTCAATATAGAGGGAAATGACACGGAAATGACCTACCTCTCAAATGAAGAGAAGATGCCTCTGAACCTGTTCGGATAAACTGATGGAGGTTTGTAATTATAATAAACTGATGAAAGTTTCTACAGAAAATTCATTGTTAGCAATATCGGAATAGTCTGCAATGTTCTTATGTGGCCTATGGAATTACAGATACTAATAAAAGAGGTCAGGATTCTTTATAGAATTTATTATCAAACATAATTTATATATTCTAAATATAGGAATCTCACCCACTTTCATTACTTCTAACAGATTAATGTAATCGACATTACTATTTAAAAATCTGTAAAAACAAAAAAAGGTTTATGGCAGATTGTTGTGTACAGATCATAAAAATATGCTCTTTGAAATTAACTATATTTTAAAGATAGACCATAAAGAACTATTTTAGATTCTTATAACAACGATTTCTTAGTTCGGATGAAGAGAAAAAATCAAAGTGGTTTACTCTCTCACTAATGAAAAGGCAAACATTGGGAAGCTTATATGAAGCATATATATAGAAAAATGTTAAATGCGATAAATACAAAAAAGCTCTTATCACTTATAATAAAAACATTAGGAAATGTAAACATAGCTCCTGAAAGAAATTCCATGAAGAGAGGTTTTATCTTTGAATGAGCTATACTTCAAAAACTCTTTACAAGGGATGAACGAAAATTGATCGGAACCTTAAAGAATGAGGACAACTATCCTGATTATATACAGCTATTCTAGTATTGGAAAGGGGATTATATAAATTAGGTGCAAAACTCATTTTCTAAAACTAATTTAGCAATAATAGAGAACATATCATTGGCACGTTGAAAAAAGCTGATAGAAATCCCTGGAGCTATTCTAAAAATATTTTCAACTACAATATTGTTAAGAGGGCTGTCGCCTCTTTTAAACCACTCTAAATCTCTGGATCTGGTGGAATAATGTCCGTTATAAGCCAAAACGCTGAGAATCTTTATTATTCTAATTATGATTGTTATAGCTCCAGTTCTGATTATATATAGTTATTATTGTATTTGGATATATTCCTAATAATGACATAAGGCTAGGATTGTTTTCATTCCTAAGTTTTGCAAAGATAAACCAGGATGAATCTTCTAGGTTTATCACTCTCTCTTCATTCTTTCTCAAAATTATGGAGAAAATTATTGATAGGCATGTCTCCAGAGAGTATTTGGGAAATAATTGTCCCTTATATTACTAACAATTTGCTTATCAACTTAAATAACTGCAGAAACAGCTTTACATTAGCTTGTTTCTAAGGTTGACTTTCTGGCTATAAGGAAGTTGCTTTGGCTACTTTTCTAGATGTTTTTGATACTTCACATCTATCCATTCTTGAAGCTTTAATGGACTTGCGGTTAAATCATATTTTTTGTAACTGAATTCAGAACATGTTTTTGAATAGAATCATCCAAATCACTATCTTTGGAGAATCATTTGAAAAAAGATTACAAGTGGTTAATCTCAAGAGTGTGTATTTTATCACTGTTACTTTAGAACCTGAAGTGAATTTATTTATTAATCACTTGAATAATAAAATGTTATCAAGAAGACATTTTCATATTCATCTTAGTCCAAGACTTTAACATAACTTGTCAATTGAGGCAAAATGCATTACGTTATTTAAGTAATTGGTTCAAAACGAAGGATATGAAAGTTAATCCTCAGAAGACCAACCTCATACCTTTTAGTCACAAAAGAAAATGGGGTGGATTTTTTGTCTCAGAACTTCCGAATGTCAGACCGTGCCCAGAATCAATATGGCCTCTGAAGCGAAGTTGCTATTGTACCAGCATGCATATTTCCGCGTACCTAGTCCAGTGTTGGACTATACCAGTTAGTGAAAACAGCCGAGTAGAAATCTTCATTATTTAGAAATAGGGATCAAGTAGAAGAACCCATATAACTTAACTTGTCAGACCCAGAGGTATCATATTTCACTTGGAAAAAAGAATATCAAATTAATATAAATAAAAAATATTTAAGCCTTTTACATTAACCTTAAAAATTATTCCTACAAAACCCTATGTCTAAAACTATATATATTTACTATCTTATACATGGTATAATTAATAACTTATATTAAAAGTTCCAATAATTTTCTTATTTAATAAATTTGCCACTAAGATTACGCCATTATATCTTTTAGTCTGGTTACAAAATTATTGCGGTGAACACAGTTTTAAGCAATTTTAAAATCTCAAATTGTTATTTTTGTCACCATATAAACATCTCTAATCAAAAATTTATGTCCTTAGTTTGATAAATATGCTTAGTAATATTAACGTTTAAAAAAAAACTTGTACAACAATATAGTTGAATATTCGAAACATCATTGACCAAAGATATCTATTTTCGTATAAATAGTCAAATATTACCAATTTATTAGCAATTCATTTTTAAGAAAACTTTCCAAACAAAGCGAATTAAGCTCTTTTAGCAAACAAATATCAAAGATTCGTAGGAAGTAAGATCTGTAAACAAAAAAGTGCGTATGATAAAAAGACGAGTAAACAGTACTTTTTATTTCAGATATTAAAAAAATTATCTTTTACAGTATTTGTAGAAAAATTCTTTACAAATATCTTTGTGACAGAATAAAGAAAGATTAGCTTCAAAACATGTTTTTTTAGTTACGAAGATCACATAATCTCTAAAGAGATAAAGAAACAAAAGTTTTGAATCACGATGATATGTATCAAAAAAGAGTTTCTTTTACCATTTTTTGGTACTTTTTCTTATTTTATTTTTTTCTTTTCATTTTTGTTTACTGTTGAGAAGATTTCTCCTTGAATAATTCCAGGTATTCTTGAAACTTTTTTCTTTATAACTTTAATTTTTAAAGATATTTACTATTTTCATTCTTGGGGAATATTTTGTTAAATGAACTCTTTGTGTAAAATGATTTTCTTTGTAATAATGAAAATTTTATAATGCATGCAACAAAAGAGAAGGGGTTACACACTGTTGTAATATTTCTGCAATCACATTCTAACATTTGTTATACAAGTTAAGAATGAGATTTAGTCTCGCGTGATGCTTATATAAAATGAAGAACTTCTTTTGATTCTTTAGTTTAAATTACAGAGCCAATATATATTTAGAACTTATGAAAGTGCAATATATGAATTATATTATAATTTCCAATACGTTTTAAAAACTTTGCATACACTTATATTTATAAATGTAATTATATATGTAATTACATATAATCGTAATTACATTAATTTAGGAGAAATAATTAGATTGATATTCAAATTAAAATATTTTACAATAATTATTTTTAAAAGTTATTATTTGAATACAGTTATAATGAGCAGAAAAATTAAAACAAATGAAATAGTGTTTCGACGTAATCAAAATCAGTCTCAATTCTTGCTACTAAGAAGATTTCGTAATTAAAGTGTGTTGTACTACTATAAAATATTTTATTAAATTAAAGTTTCAAATAAGTATAGTTTCTAATCTTTAATTATATAAATTTATCTCAAAAGGGAACAAAATTCAAATAAAAAGATTACATATTAAACTATGCAAATTAATTTACTAAGAATAGAAGTCCTAAACAACGAGCAGAAACAAACAAATAAGATAATATACTGCACAAAAAATTCCTTTAAAAAACAATAGTTAAAAGTTTTTTTAGTTTGTTTGAGGTCAATAAGACTTTAAAGTAAACAAATTTCAACTTTCAGAGTAAAAAAATTAATTAAATAATACTAAAACACTTGAAAATGAAATAGTGCCTCTAAAAAATATAGCATTATTACGAACTTTTAATTACTCGATATTCATTTCTTGTATATAAAAATACATTAAGGGCTTACAATACAATAAAAAGATCAGAAATAGGTTTATTCTATAAATTATAATAAAAAATTATAATTTAACAAATTCGCTTCTACATTATTGCAATTTAATATTTATCATGTACTTAAAACACATCATCATTCCATAATATGCTTAAAAGTCTTCTGTAAATTTAATATCAATGGAATATTTTATTAATTTGTATTGAACGTAATTTATAAACGATAAAAATATGTTGACTCTATAAATTAATAAAAATAATAAGTTCACAAATTTATTTCTACATTATAGAACCTTAATATTTATAATGCACTTAGAACAACATCATTTCATAATATATAACTACAATAACAATTATTTTCCTCTAAATAAAAGAGATTCCTCAGATAAATCAAACATTTGGATTAAATCTCAAAATTTAGAAAACAAAATTCAAAGTAAATAAAACAATATATGAATAAAGCAAAACAAAACAAACAAGCACAAAAGCAAATAACATTTAAAAGTTTTCCTTAATCAAGGTTTTCAAAATGAAAACAATTTATAGACAAAGAAGTCTTGAAATTTAATTGACATTTTATGCATTAACTATTTTCTTATGATTTCAGATTGATTGATTCATTGACTGTGTGGGGAGACCCCGGACTGTACGATGTGGTTAACGGGTAGACTTTCCCACACCTAGAGCCCTCTAGACCTCTAAGAGGTGCTTGGGAGCATCTGCATCGCTGCAATATTTAATATAAAAAAATAATAATAAAATAAAAAAAACCAAAACAATTGAAGGTAACAAATTGGAGGCAGATTGCCTTAGTTCAGGTAAAGGGGCTTCAAGTCCTAATTGGTTATATGCCATAACATTGGAGAGCATGAGGGGAAACAAAACCAAATTACAAGGTGAGGAGAAAAAGAAAGTCCGTGTATGCAGAATAACGCCCAAGTGGGCTGCCCGTTGGAAGCTGAGGAACAGAGGCGAGTTCTTTTGGGCTGTCCCTGTATGTTGTTATTATTTTTGATGCTTCATGAATAGAACTGATGTTGCTACCATTCATTGCCCGAGTCCTCGGTTTGGTTACCCGCGTCATCAGCATCAGTAGAAGGAGTTAGTCTCAGGTCACGGCAGAGCTTCAGTCCTCTTCCAGTCATATAGAACATGAGCTTGGTGAGAAGTTGTCGGTGATGGCGATCCCCGAGGCAAAACTTGAGAAAAGCGGTGTTATATTTTTTGTGCATGCTTCTTTAGGTGATTGGGGGCTGTTTCCGAGCACTCTAAAATATAGTGAAGTGGGTCACCTTGGGCTCCACAGATGCAATAGGAGGAAGTTGCTCTTTGTATTTTGAAGAAGTACTGTGGGAATGGGCCGTGAAATCTGAGGAGTTGATTCAGGTAAGGATTACAATATGTATGTTGATTGGTGACTCCTGGGAGAAAGGTTTTGGTAACTCGACCAGTTGTAGCATTATCCCACAGTTGCTGCCAGTTGCTGATGGTAAATTTCTTCAGTTGCCCAGTGAGTGACGATCTTGGGAAAGGGATAATCAGCGCCTCGGTATCATCAATTATCGTGGCTTCCTTAGCTGCCTTGTCTGCACTTTCATTACCAGTGTCACCTTGATGGGCTTTTATCCAGCTCAATTTAATTTGTGATGGTGAACTTGCTAATTTGTTTTGAATTGAGTGGTTGATCGGGGACTTATGTAGTGGATCAAGAAGTGCATACAAGACTGATGCGCTGTCTGACCAGATAGTTGCCGGGGTGAAATTCTGGAGATCTATGGTGGTGATGGCTTGGGCAATGGCAATTGCTTCCGCTTGGAAAACCGAGTTCCGGTCCCTTAGTTTGAATTTCGCCTTGTAGATCATGTGATTGTCGTAGTAGACTACAAATGCTGATCCTGTTTTCCCTTCAATTCGTGAGCCATCTGTATAGATGTTATAAGGTGTGGGTTTTGCCACTAATTGGCTGCCGATTTTGGAGGACTGCTGAGAAGGTAAGTTGTAGATGAGAATACCCTTCAGTCTTTTCGATGGATGTTCACAGTATTTGTGCACAGGTCGTTCAAAGTCAGAAACAACGAAAGTGTGCCCTTCAGTTGTGATTGTTTCTCCTAGCTGCAGAACTTTCATTTTGAGGGCTATCTGAGTGCAGGTGAGATGGAGAGGTTGTAATCCTGCCAAGGTGTTAAGCGCAGTGGTGGACGTGGTCTTATAGCTTCTGGTGATAAGCAGGGTGAAATAACGTTGCAGGCTGTTCAATTGTCGCTGTTTTCTGACTGTCATGGGAAAGGTCCACAGGGAGGAGTCATATGTTGCCATTTTTTCCGTGACAGAGAGATAAATAGCCTTGGTAATTTTGCCTTTAACGCCCCAGTCTCTTGTTATCATGTATCGGAACCGCTTAACGATCGGAACCATTTTCTTCTTTAGTGTTCTGATGTGCTGTAGAAAGGACATTTTCTTATCAGCATTATGATTTCAGATTAGACTTACACAATTAAAAAAAATTTAAACTGTTGTTTGTTAGGCACTTTGAAATAGATCTAAAGTTATTTTTTCATTTAGCTTCACCACTTCCACTGAAATATTACGAGAAAAAAAAAAGATTTTTATGCCTATGGAGGATCATTCTCGAAATATAAAGGACAGTGCAAATTTATTTCTTCATGCAATTGAAAACGTTTCTTTCCTTGAGATATTAGGAGAAATGTTGTTAGTGCATCCAATATTTTTTGTGCGCAAATTATTTTTATTTAAAAAATACTTTATCTTCATAATTTAATCCTCCATCCGTGTGAGGAAAATAGTCCCGTAGGAGATGAAAAATTCATAATTCTAACCAACTCCCCGGCAATACAGTCCATGTTGGATGATGGAATCCCTACAATTTGACTCCAAAGCAATCTGTCTTGTTCTTTAGCTTTTCAATTTGTTATTTTCCAATTCTTGAGGTCCTTTTCAACTTTTTTTTAGCCATTTTTCCTTAGTCTTCTTCGTTTTCTGTGACCATGAGACAGACCTTTAAAAAGAAATTTTTTACATATTTTGTCATTCATTCTCTCCGTGTGTATCAAACTTTGTTGTTTTTTTATATTATATGATTTATAACATCTTTTTCGTAAAGCAGTTTTTGCATTCTATAGTTTTATTGTTTCCTCCAAGCATCACTATCTTTGACTGGTCCAAATATGTCTCTTAAAAACTTCCTTATCCCAGGTTATTACAATTTTTTTGATGTTCTTATTTTAAAATCCATATCTCTGCTCCATAAGAAACAGCTGGTTTGATCCTGGCAATTTCAATTTAATTTAAATCTAGAAGAAATTTACATCTCCAATTATCGTTTCAGCACTTCGTAGTGGACTGATGTAAGAAATAAGGTAACCTAAACTATGTAAATATCCCTCATGTGCATTGCTTTGCGGGAAGATTTTTCATTGATAATAGTCTGTAATCACATTTCATAAGAATTTGATTCTTAAGAATTTGAAAACATGGAAATTTCCCAAGCATCCACCTCAAAATGGGAAATCAAAGTAGGAGTGCAACAATCAAATAGTAGCTGGAATTCAACTACTGACCCTTTTCACCGAAATGTTTTGTCTTACCGTTGCACCAATTCAGTCTGTTCATTTTGACATCGCATTCTGTATTGCCTAACCATATAAGCCAATTTAATATTCACCACTTAACACACAGGAAAAGTTTTTCACAGACAAATGGCCGTATTCACATGTTATAATAGAAGAAACCTGAAAATTCCCAGGTACTTACTCCGACAGACGTGCATACAGAAGGTAGAAATTATATATTATTTAAATACATTTCGAAGTAATGAGATCGTAATCATTATTTTTATCCAGTGAAACAAGCAGACTAATTTAGTTTTCCCAGAATTTCAATTAATATAAGAAATCGTTTTGAAGTTGCTTTAATTGGGTATATTACAAAAGGAACAAATGCCTAAGAATAACTACAAAAATAACTGAATGAGTTAGTTTTAAATTTAAATGAACTGTATCTTAAAGTTTCAAAACATTAATCTATACTTTTTTAAATTTCATATCTTATTTAATTATCCAATGAGTAAATTGAGTAATTAGAAAAATTTATTTAAGCGTTTATATAAAAATAAGAAGAAATGTTATACAATTAAGAATTAAATTGTATCACAAACGCTCGTGAGAGTACCAGCTTTTAATTTCAAAGAACATTTTAATGAATGGAATTGAAATTGCGAAATATAGAAATCTTTCTATTTACACTAACCTTACTCAAAAAGATGCCTGAAAGTTTCGTAAACATACTAAATTCTATAAATATGAATACGCAATTTTAATTTTGTAAATTTTTTAGAAAAAGGCTTTTTTGAAAAGCATTTTATATTTTGAATGAAAGTAGTTTCATGACCTTTATCAAAAATTACCTTAGTTCTTAGAAATTAATTTAAATAATGTCAAACACACTACCAGCAAAATCTTCAAAAGAATACTTTCTTTTCATTCCAATTTTTATCATAAAAAGTTCCAAAATCATAACTAGCTCCGAAAAAATTTGCTTTCATCGAGCTGACCTTGTAAAGATAGCCACCATGACCATAAGATCGTAGGTTCTATAAATGATCTAATAGAACAATCCTCTGATACGATAACATATACTCGTTAAATGTCTTTTGGAGTTCAATGCCCATCCGCTGGTGTGGAGTGACATGGAAAAGAAGATGCCAATTTAGATATATACCTCGACAATTGATTTACATTTAAAATTACTAAACTATTGATGATGTAAACAGAAACAAGACAAAACCGAATACATATGAAAAAATTCAATGAAAATTAATAGTGACTTAATTTGTCAGGTAGAGGTTTCATAAAAGATTTGATTCTAGTATAAAATGATTAAGATTTCATTACTTTGAAACATAAATAATAAATAAAATTTTAAAATATCTTGTGCAAATAGTTATTATATAAATATAAAAGCATTAAAAATTGTTTCAAAATTAATTAGTATACTTTCATTATTACTGGCACCAATGAGACCTTAGCTATCAAAATCATTCTAACATTTTCACTATTTTCTGTATATATATATTATGTATAATTACTCATAAAAATGTAATTTTAAGTAATATTAGCACTTTTTTCTTATAAAATTATCATAAAAATCTACTTTCACAATTATTTATTAGTTAGTTATGAATTTAATTTTCTTAACCTAGGCTCTATTTTAATCAATGTATACATGAGCTTCATAAATTTTGGTACAAATATAAGTACAATTGTTGGTAATACTTAATTTTTATAATACTAAATACACTGACTAATGAATTAGAAATTTTTGAGATTTTCTTCTAAATACTTCTTAGAGAGGAACTATGCCATTTTTCATGTCCTGAGTTACACATGGATAGAATACTAACATAAATAAGATGTACGAGTTTATTTCTATATAACAGCCAAAATTGAAACTAAATTTGGATGAAACCGAGCTTGACTATAATTTAAAAGACGCCAGATCTTCCAATAGTTGAAAAAGAGCTTATTGGTGGTATATTTTAGCATGCGTTTGAATTTTGAAAGCAGTAAATCTCACCAGGAAATCAAAAGCAGTCATTTTGAAGGTTTTCAAAAATTGGAATTAGAATCCATAATTTTTGCCTAAAGTGTAACTTTCGTTCGAATTCAGTTTTCCAAGAATGCGATTAGTAAAATCTCTGACTAATTGTATAATAGAATAAGGGTTCTACTTTGTTACAATTGACGAAAAACGTTAACCAAGGCACATCCAAACAGATTTTTGCTCGAACTAAATCCAAAAGCAATTATTTACTGATTACTGATCGCAGAGAATTGAAATGGATGGGAGTGCATATCTGGGTGCAATATGAAAACTACTCAAATCTGCAAGAAATGCAAAAATTAGTTTGGAGTGTAACAGAAAAAAAAACCGTAATTCAGCTGAGGATCGGAAGCAGATATTGTAGTCGACAGAATCACACGACTTATTTTGAACTGATAGAAGACATTCAACTTGGCAATAATCTCTCCAAGCCTGAATCCATTATGCAATACTTGATCTTGCAAGAGTCTGGTAGGAGTACCATCATATTGGGAATGTTCTGGTGGCAAGGAAAAGGTGTCATGGGGTTTCTCGAGGGTAAACAAACAGCAATGAAATATCTAAATATACTGGCAGATTAAGAGTACCATGAAATGAAGAATATTTTTACCTTAATAACAACGGATTTTTCGTTGAAGATAATTCAACTATATATCACGCCATATGTATTCAAAATTGTTTCCCTAAGTATTTATGATTTTCAAAACATTCTCTGACCATCTCAGAGGCTAGATCTTAACCCAATAATATATATATATATATATATATATATATATATATATATATATATATATATATATATATATATATATATATATATATATATATATATGTCGAAAAGCTGCATTTGACATTTGACAGTATTTTCTTCTGTCATCAAACTTTCAAGTTAATGCATGGTATTTTCTGAACATAAAGCACTCCAATAGCATGTAAACTTGAAATTTGAATGAACAAGAGCAACTAAAAGGAGATTCAGTAAAATATTAAACTTCGATTTCTAATTTATTCGCCAGTAGCCGTAGAAGTAGATTGATGAAAACATTTCTGGAAAATCTGTGTTTTCATCTATCCTTAGAACAGGGATTTATCATAAACATTGTTCTTACATTCATTTAAGCAATTTTTATCTTTAGCATAGTCTTCTTGCCAATAATTTCACTATTACTTTCTTTAAACTTTGCATTAAATTCTAAATAAAAATTGATATAATTATGTAAAATTAATCTTTATTTTAATCATGTTTTGCTTAAGGAAGTTTCAAGATGAGTTATGCATTCCACTAATTTTCCTCGTTATTAAACTTACTACACTTTATGAAACAAATTTACCAAAACATAGTACAATAATTTGTAAAAATGTTGTGTATAAATATTTATGTTTTTATGACTCTTTGGGGTAATAAAATTACAGTTGCCTTTAGAAGTCTTTTTTCCATCCATTTATTGTGATAAAATACTGCCTTCTCATAAATATCATTTTTATATTTATATGATCCACCAGTAGTAATCTATTTAAATGTTTCCTCCCAGCACATTACGATCAAACTTCAAGAGAGTGAAATCGTAAGAAATGCCTTTGCTACTGATGAATCATCATTTCTGAATCGCATTTATATTTTTAATCTGGCAGCTTTTTTATCTTGTTCCCAGTAAATATGATACTGTTATGAATACTAAAAAGCATATTTCATATGGAAAAAATATTTCATTTTTAGATAAGAATCATCCAATAAATTACATTTGAATTATTATTTACTTACAATAACAGATTTTTATTTATCTTCGGGAATTGAAGTCTTATAATAATAATAATAATAATAATAATAATAATATATCTATATTGAGTTATAGTATTTTTTAATTATTTCTGATTTTGTACCATTTTTGTACTGAAAGTGAGCAACATCATATTGTAAAAATTTTGAAATATAACTTTTAAAAACTTTTGAAATTATTGAATTTTAAACTATTTTATTTTATTCTGTTTTATGCAAATAAGTGTCAATAATTTCTAAAAGAACTAGTATAAGTTTGAATTTACATATGGATCATAATTTTATTCCCAACTCATATAAAAAAACTTTTATCAGATAATATTCAGACTTATAAAGTGTGTGAGTTATTTTATTGTTGTCAGCTATACACATCATCTATATATCAATTTAACGACTAGTATTTAAACACATTTTCTTTAATTTTCTTCAGACAGCCTCTAAATTTTCCGTAGAATTTTTTGTATGTCCCTTTTGTATTCTTTAATAAATTTTAAACTTTGAGAACTTCTGCATTGTTGAACAATACAGTTTCAATTGTTTTACTAAAAAATAATGAAAGCATTAATTTCATAAAATTTTGCATTGCAACAATGTATTTTTTATATAATGATTCTAATAAACTTTTTATGACCTATAAAAAGTTATCTACCAAAATCCTTCAGTTATTAATAAATTTTCTAAAATGTACATAAACTGCGTAATGCCTAGGAGAACCTACAAAGTGTAAATTTATTTATTATAAATTGCATAACTAATCAATAATAAATGTACATCAGTGAACTTATTTAAATTAAATTCTTTGATCAGAAATGATTAAGAGAAAAAAATTCTTATGTATATACGAACATGTTTTCATAAAAAACATGTAAAATATATTGAAATCTCTTTACTTAAAAATGTTAAAAGATATGAACAAGAGATGATATGAAATATATTTGTGGGACATAAGTTTTTACACATTTAACTACATATGTGGAATATAATATAACATAAGTTTGTGTTCGATTTTTGAGAAATAAATTTTTTCGAAAGTCAATAGCTTATAAATAAATTTTAAAAGAAAAAATATATCATACGAAAGCACATTATTTAAAAATATATAATATTTCTTATCCACATACGTCATACCAGAAACTAGACATGAAATAATAATAAATAGGTTATGAAACTTTTTACCCTTAATTTAAACTACAGATTATTCACATTTATCTATCCGCACACGCATTCACAAAATGTTTGTGCGTGTATGTTATGTTGATTAATTTTTATTTAGAATTTGTATACGTTAAACTGACAAACAAATAACCGAAAATTAAATTTTATTGATTCCCGTTTTGGAAAAATCAAAGAATTATTAGTTTTTTTTCTTAAAAAATATAGTTTTTTTTTATTCATTGAGTAATTTTACTGCAATAAATAACTGAATTTATTTTGAAATTTATTTTTATTGTATTTCTTATGTAACATGATGTTTTATTTTTACATTCTAAATAACAAAATGAATTTAATTTTCAGTTCTAACAAGTTACGTCAATCTTCTATATCAAAGTTATAAGGCAAAGGAGTTAAACTCAATATTGCATAGTTAAATCTGAATAGTGAAACTCACTTATACAAAGTTAAACTCGCTCATAGAGGCGATAAATTTTCCATCAAAAATCGTGTTCTATATGAAAATTTATTTTACACTTCGGAGAACGAGTTTTAAACGACAGCGCATAACATTTTACTCCAAAAGCTATTACAATGTCATTTTGCTAAAAGCGGCTGAAACTTCCTGAATCAATCGATGGAGATTTTCCACAAGACTCGGTGAAATATTAAAATATTTCCTCCATACGCAGACAGAGTAACCGAGTTTTCGTTACTTTGATAGTAAGTAGAGCGAGAGAGTAAAGAGCCATTAATCTTTCGGGTGGACTCCATGATGGGGAGAAAATTGAATTTCTGAGCACTGGGACAATTCCTTAGCTGTTCGTCTTTCAGATTTAAGGCTTCAGGTTGTGCACTCTTTTGAGTCTCAATGCTACTAATGCATATAGAAAATCACATTGTGAAGTGCTGTAACTAGATAATTGAAAAGATAAAAATGATTGAGTGTCCTTACGATTAAAATATAAGTTTTACACGAATTGGAGGATAAATGAAGCAAATAATTTTAAAAAATAAATATTTTAATGAAATTTAGGTTCAACAAATCACTCATTTAAGAGGATTACTGAACTGGATGATTACATCACAAAAGATACTTGATCCATGTTAAGGTAATATTATTTAGTGACCATACTTACTTCTCGGTAGAAGCCCTTTAGTAAATGGTGTGACGCTATGCACAGAAATGTTTGCCTAGTCATGCGTCAATCATGTTTATAAAATTATTAGGCAGTTGAATTTGATTAGTTGCTCCAATAGGGAAACATTGACAGACCGAAATATATTTCAATAACGAATTTAATTTTTGATGACGAATTTCAATAAGGAATTCCAATTTCAACGGTAGATGACAATCTCCGAGTTGAGAAAGGTAACATTCTCATGATAGCAAGGTAAATGGTTCAATACCTCACCCAGCCAAAGATCCATCGTGTTCATTAATGATGACCTGAGAACATAAAATAGTTTATTGTACTCCCTTTTATATAAAGAGGATGAGGTGCTAACATCGTTACTGGAGTATGATTCTATATTACTAATAAATTAATCGTGTTTACTTCCATTACAGTGGGCAAAAACAGGCAGTTGAAAAAAAAAATGCATCGCAAACAAATATACACATCTTTATAAATTCGTAATGATGTTTTGTAATCTTTCTTATTTTCCAAAATTATATAAATTTGTTTTGTTTGCTATATTAAATAATTACAAAAAGAAAATTATATATATTATATGAAAAAAAATAAAATGACTTATAAAAAATTAAAAAAGTTACGGCAATTTCACAACGAAATTAAATGCAATGCAAACTTTTATTGATTTGATGAATATTAGTATGAAAAAACTTATATGTTAGCTGTGCATAATAAATTTGGAGAAATTAATGTAAAACCATTTGTAACAAGAATAAAATATTCATTTTTCCAATCTTTACTTATAAGTCACATTACAATTTGAAAGAAAGCGCTGTCGTTCAAATTTTAAATTGCTTAATTTACCTAAAAATTTATTAAATACCTGCAAATATATATAATGTATTGCTTAAAAACTTACATCACACACACACACACACTCACAATCAGTCATTTTTATATCATTAAGTTAAAAGGAACTTGTTATAAAGAGGAACTATAAATTATAGTATAAATCAAGTATTCTTTCTGATAAAATTAAAAATTTGGCTTCAAACTCATTCTTTTCATTATATTGTTTGATATAATGTGCATGTAATTCCTAAAAAACAACATTATTCTAATTTTTTATATATATAATTATATTTTGGACAACTTCACATTTGTCAAACTTTCTTGTTGTAAATAATTTAAAAAGAAGCTTAGATTAATTTTGTATTATTTTAAAACAAATTTCTCTAATTGAAAATGTATAATCTTATCAAACTTTTGAAAAATTGAATGTATTATTAAGGTTGGTTGGTTGGTTGGGTTTTGTGGCGCAAGGTCCAAAAAGGACAAGCTGCGCCAAAATGTATTATTAAGAGATAAAATAAATTTTCAAAAAGAATTTTTATTGGTAAATCTTCAAAAAATTAAAATAAACTTTAATATCTCTTTAGTATTATTTGCATTTAAAAATATTCCAAAAAAAAAATAAATAAATAAAGCAAATTTGAATTAAAAAATATATTTCAATAACGGAGCTTAAATCTTTTCAATTTTGATTTCTTTAATTTCAAAAGTTCTTTCCTAATGTTAATTTAGTAATTAACATTCAGGTCACGGTTACCTGGTTGATTAAGGCATCGTTCTCAATGTTTGGAGATGGGGAACTCTGTTCCTGAATTAACCTAAGCTCACCGTGCTCACTAAAGGGGAATAACGCACGTAAATTAGGTCATGATCTCAAAACCCTGCAATTGATATGATGCCTTTGGAGGTGGTAGGTTAAAACCCCCTCCAAAGTTAGACTTAACTTTAGTGCCTCATTGTCTTGGATCTTATGAAGCTACAACTAACACCCCTTATGACTCATGGTTTTTAAAACATACAAATCGATGGAATTGCTCTAAATGTTTGTGTCCACCATATGTTATGAAAACAACATCATGATAACTTGTTAACCATAGTACTTTAACAATATTAATATCACCTTAGCTAAATTAAAAAATTAATTATATCGGAAGTTCCAGAACGAATTAAATCAAAGATTAACTTTAGAACAATATCTGCTGTAAGTCATAAAATTCATCAACAGGTTGTCAGTCAAAAAAATTATCTAGATAAATTTTAAAGTTGTTTCCTATTTATATTTATAGAACTAAAATTTCAAAGTTACTGTAAATAAAAATATTAAACATAAATTATGTAATAATCATTGTAAGCTTAGGAGAATTTTTAAGACCATTGTGTTAAAGAAAAGTTAAGGGCTTGATATAATAAAGCAAGCAACAGAAGGAACAATAGAATGAACAGAATAATGAATCACTTAAAAATGCAATAAAACAGAATTTTTCTTGTACCCAAAATGAGAAAGTGATGAATTTAACATCTGGTATCAACTTATTTGAACATCTCAGTCAAGAAATCAAGACAAAGAAATAAAACTTATTATGAAAGGATTTTACCAACACAATGAATCCAATTATTTTATTCATCAAAACATTTTTATTCAAGGGAATTACTCTATAAAATTACAACAAATTCATGGCATTGGTCCCAAAAGCTCAAGATTAAGTTTTCCTCACGTTATTGTGGCATTAAAAATACAAATTCTTTTCAAGAGACTCATTTTTTCAAATGAAACCAAATCGTTATTTTGAACATTTCCTATTTTTACTTTATATTTCTTACTTTAAAGAAGGTTAATTTATATTTGTCTAAATTTTTATGTATGATTCTGACCATTTAGTAAATATATTATTAATTATTTCTTTAAAATGGCATTATATATAGAACTATGATATGAATAATTATCGATAGAAAACTATGTTTTCATGCTGAAAAGTATATCAGTTAAAATAATATAATAAAAGTATAGTTCGATAAGGAGAACTTAATATTTGTTGAACACATTACTTAAGTTTGCACTAGAACTATAGTAGAAAAAAATTTAATACGCAAAAAAACACTTTTGAAAACATTAACTTTTTATTTTATAGAATTTATCCAGAAATCACATCCACATCATTTCTTCATCGAAATTTCTTCTAACTGTAGGAGAAAGAAGTAGTTTCTCCTAAAGCCCTACATTGATGTGGATAGTATAAGAACATTCTTCACTTTTGGTAATTGCTTAATATTTTTTATGTAATGCTTCTTCTAATCGGAGAACTTTTATGACTTCATTTGCTACTTTGCAGCCAAAAAGTTCTCTTTTGCCATTACTTCTTACACATATACACTCTTACTGGAAACTAAAATCTGAAAATGAATGACCTAAGATGAAGTCTTTCTTATTTTTTTAGCCTTATTTGTTAAAATATTTGAACATTTTTAATTTTATTAGGTATTTCAAAAGTAAAGTTATTACCCTATTCTCTGTTTTATTCTAATTAAGATATTTTCCTAAAATAGAAATTGATCATTGAAACCGCAAAAAAATTAAATTTAAAACTAAGCAAATATAGAATCGTATTTTCTGGATAGAATAATGCTACTTCTGGTATGAATAATCCATAAAGATTAAGATTTTTATTCAGTATGATAGCTATGAACGAGTGATAGAATTAATAGTTGTTACAAACATAATGGATTTTGCTCACACTCAGTATTTCAAAATAAGTAATCTAAAATTTGAAAACGTGAAGTTGGTAATTGCAAATTTTAATAAAACAGAAAAAGTGGATATGTGTGGGAGCTCAAGAGTTTTTTGAGTTCTTAAAACCTAGTCTTAATCGCTTGGCTTATATAATTAAGATTTATAGCTAAATATGGATAAATCGATTGCAAAATGACTTGTAATGTATTCTTTGGAAAATTAAAGCTAGTAAAGTAAAAGAGTATAAATTACTCCCAATCACCTTCGATATTAAGTTGGCATTCTACCTTGTGAAGAATGTATTAAGTCAGTTGTGCATCTACGAGGAAGGACGGTTTTCCATGGATGTCTGAAAAAAAGGAAATTATATAACCTTGATATTCTAATTGGTGTTGATCATTTGCAAAAAGGAAAAAATGATTGAAGTACAATTTATTAACCAATTAAGAACTGCTGATATGAAGCTTCAATTAGAGCTGGAATGAACCCTCTCATCTTCAATCAGCCAAGACCAGGAATGATCATGTGATTTTTGACAAGTTATCTTTTTGCGAATATTCTCCAATGGAAGGAATCTAAAATCAATAAAGAGATGAACCAGGTTATTATTATACTTTTGAGGTAATTCTGACAGTTAAGGTTATTGATCGTCAGGTGTTCAATAAACTAAGATTATGGCCAGTAAGCACTTGAGATGGTTTTACAGAAAAACGTTAGTTAATTTCAAAAATAGACTACTTTGACGAGCACCAACTATCATCCAGCAATCAAAATCCCACAGATCCTCTATTTTTCTATGATGACAATCAAATCACTACCAGGAGACATGTGTTAAGTCCATTATATGGACATGGTGCAACATGACTACCAAATACGCAGCAGTTGCTGAGTCTCAACACGTTTAAAAATCGTTAGTGTTTCTAATAAACTGGTGAATCAATGTGAATCATTTTATATAGTCAATTTGTTTGATATATTTTTAAAATATATACACTATAAATTATATATATATATATATGTATGCATATTATATATGAGTCAGATTATACCCGTATAGCTAAAAAATTATTTATTAATATTCAATTATCCATTGCTAAGTAAAGCATAAGTGTCCTTATAACAACAAATCTTCAAACTGACAGAAAATTTCATTTTTGTACCTTTCAATTTTACTTTAACAAATAGAAAAATTTTAATTTTAGACTTTTAAAAATGGGTATGCATTCATGAAATTAACATTCTTCAGTTGATAAATGCTTTGACAGTTTTTACAAAATTTATTTGCTCTTTTGAATAGTTTAATACTTATTTAACTATAATTTACCCTCAATGATTTCTAACCCTATAATATTTTACTTGATGATGATGATTCCTAATAATTTTTTATTGTTCTGTAATTAAATTTTTAATTTTTTATTCAGAAACTAAAATTATAGAACCATAAGTGGTCTTATGTTAAATATAAGCTACATGTGAATAAAAACCTTTTCCGTTACATACACTAATAAAAATAAAACACAATTATAAAAGTGCCAAAACAAATTTTCCCTAAAATTCCTTAAATTAATTATTAAATTAACTAAAATACTAGAGGCATTTTAAAATAATAAATCCATTTATTTAACATTTATATTGTTTTAAGTTTCATTTAATTATATCTAGTCTGTTAAGTTTCATTCGTTTAATATCAAGTTGTCTAGATAATTCATAAAAGCAATTTTTTAGAATATTTCATAAAAAAAACAAGCTTTTTTATTTAATTTAGTTCTTTATAATAAATCTAGAACTGTCACTCAATTATTTTTGTAGGTTTTGCTCCTCGTTTGAGCCACATCTTATTATCACACACTTCGGTGGTCACAAACTATGGTATTGTCTTGCAAATTTTTCACTCCCTGCTAACGCGTTGTAGTTTTACGCTTCCTAAATTTCATGGTTTTTAAAATAATTTATTGAGTCTCATCTAGGATTTTAAAAGGGAAAAGTATAAACCTAATTTTGAGGAAAATCAGATCAATAATTTGTCCTTTACATAAGAGGAAAGGGTAAACCATTTTATCTCAAGCAGCTGTTTTAAAAAGTCACAGTGTGGCTTTTTAAAACAGCTGCTTGAGATAAAATTATTGGCTTTGTTGTTCAGCACCAATTTTTATTCATGGGACAAGAGAAAAAATTATTTTTATACAGATGCAAAATTGCACATTTATAATATGTTTACACATATTTAAGAAATAAATGATTGTATTAAGCTAGTTATATATATAAAATCAAAAATCATTTCGCAATTGTAAATTAACAAGGAATGATATAAGTCAAGGAATGATATAAGTCTAGGTTTTTCTTTCTGAAAAATCTGAAAACATTTTTAAAACTTATTTTTAAGTATTTTAAAATTTTTTATTTACATTCATATTTTTTAATATCAATCATAGAAAAATTAAGGTAAATAATAAAATTCTAAATAATTTAAAATCATTATTAACAAACATATTTTAAGATTTTAATGAGTCTAGAAGAAAATAATAAACTTACCAGAATAGAAAGTAAAACTCATTTCTATCGTCACAAATCAATTATTTTGAAACATTTACTGAGTCAAATACGCAATTATTAAAATATTTAAAAATAATTTTATATTATAAAATATTTAATTAAGCTTTGATTTTCGATCGATGAATTTTTTTCCACAAAATAAAATAATGAATGAAAATGAATATTCTTTATTCCAAATAAGGTATCACCTTGTACAACAAAACATGCCGTTCTTTATACCTCATAATCTTGCCACAGGCTAAACCAATTCCACGAGTCCAAGATTCTTAAAAAAAAATCATGAACAATAAGACGGTTGTTAATAAGATCAATCCTAACAAAATTTACGCAGTTCAAAATGTGATTGGCTGAAGCCTGCATGGAATTGCAGTTGGTGAACTTTAGATAAGTCTTAATTCCTGATATGTCCACTTGAGAGTTTGTTAATGGTAAATTGAATGATAACTAGCATTCGTGTCAAAGGCAGCAAAATATCCTTCTAAATGACATTCTAATGTCATTGTTAAGAAATATTTGTGATGTTTTTCAATGTGTTATAAATATTAACTTCTATTTATTCTGTTGAACATTAATATATCAATGAATAAATGAATAGATTTTTAATCCATTTCATTTTAGAAGAAGGAATCATATGAATTTCCAACGTGATCTCTGGATTAGAGAACGTTTGGGATATTCTAGACAAAAGAATTGCTAGACACCAACCATCCTAACTACCTCTCTAAGAAAGGGCTCTTCTGGAGGAATGAGAAAGAAAATTCCAGACACCCATTTATAGCCTCAAAATTTCATTGATTCGATGTCTGAATTGTGCTCAACGTTGCTGGCCGTTCGAGGAAATCATACCTATTACTACAAACGATTTCCTTTCAAAGAAATGCCTTTTTATTTATTTTTCTAATATGCACAAATTGTGTTTTATTTTCCCCTTATGAACCCGAATATTCAATGAAACGCATTTTGTTCTGGCAAGCAGATATCATTTTTACCCCATTAGCCACCTACGTCTGTCATCAAATCAATCAAATAGTTTTCCAGCTGCAAAATAAATCCTCAGCCTCAATATCCTTTTATTTTTTTAGCAGTTTTTTTTAAGTTTATCATTATTCCAGATGAAATTATTTATGATTGTATAAAAAGACTTACAAAGACATAAAATAATTTAAAAATTTATTCAAACTACACAGTACAGAAATTCACAACGCTTTACAATTATCTAAATCATCACTTGATTTTCAAAATGCTGCAAAACTTTCTTAACGCCATATTGTCAGTTGTTGCAAACAAATCTATAAAACCAAAAAGCAAGTGAACCTTAAATACTGAATTGGTAGACTCTAATATTTACTGTAGGGAAAATGGGACTGAATGAAAAAAGATCATAGAAACCCGTTATAAAAGAAAAACTTAACTATATTCTAATTCCCAAGAAAAAGAAAGACATTCTAATGACTAAGAAAACTCGCTGGAAATTTATTTTTTCAGCTGCAGCAACTCCATATGGGAAAATATACAAATCCTAATACACTAAACGTCTTCATTATCTGATTTATTTATGACATTTCATCAACTAAAAAGTAATGTCACAACGGTAACTAAGAAATTTCTAACAGATTTGAATCAAGAAAGAATTAATCAAAAACCATACTTAATTAACTATACTTTTAATTATGGAATTGCTTCTACAAACAAAAATTACTAGAGCAATTAATTTACTAATGACAAAATCCTGTTATAGATGGCGTTGACAACATAATAATAAAAGAAATTCATACAAGATTTCGGGACATATTCCCTATGTTCATATCAAAATTAGTCACTGGATATCACCCATGTGGAATGGACTGTATTCTCTCTGGGCTTGAATACAATAGAGCATGTATGAGACATGCTTTTCGATGAATTGAAACGCATCAACCACTTCCTACATCCGTACTGGGCCATTGGAGGGCATTGCTTACCGAGTGAGTTTTCTGTCCCAAGTACAGCTCGATAATGTCATCTTAAGCATGTCTCTGCGTTGTATGAACTGCATTTCCCCGAATGGGAGGCATACGAAATATTAACTGTCATACTAACAACGTTCTGTTTAATTATTGCACTGGAGATATGTGGTGTAAATGCTACAGGAATCTATAATCGTGTTTGTTGTCCTGGTTTCATATATAGCTCATCTCCTTTGCTCTTTCTCATCAGTTTAATACATGAGCTTTATGAATAAATTATGTTATTTTGCTTCTGCCCCTTTAGTTGCCAGTTCCGGCATGATTCTTAATTTATAGACATGTAAGTAATAATCATGGGATAAAGCCTACTTTGATATTTATGGTAACGAACAGTTAAGCACTTTAGCTAAAACAGCAGCCCAATATGTTCAACAACAAGAAATTTTACTTATACCTATAACTCACGTCAAAACAATCCTAATTAGAGAAATGTTAGCAATATCACATAGACATATTAGGAAAACGTCCAAACTGGTCGTTAAGTGTGTATGCTGGTACCAAAGGTATCATTTGACTTCAAAGGGTGGTCACACAATTTATTACTGATCCTGGTTCATTTCTATCATATAAACACAGAATATGTGAATATCAAAATAAGGAATGCGCTTGTGCGGATGATGAAACACTATACATTGCATCACACAGTGTCTGTTAACTACCACTCAAAAAATGAGATAGTCTGCGGGCAGCCTGCTAACAATTCGTTACCAAAGCATTATTTCCAACAAATTTTTAGGAAATAGTTTTTTTATTATTGCTTTATATTTTATCTTAATATAAATACTATCATTTTATAATAAGATTATTCAATATTATTATGATGCTTGCATTATTATTGTTTTCCCTTTATATTTTATGACATTATAATAACTTCATTGTCGAACAAAATTATATTTATTATCAAAATTGATGTATTTAAACTAAAAGAACAGATATCTTATTTAAGGTTTATCTTAATAAAGTATTCATTGGATGTTAGTCTACTCAGCTCTGTAGTCCCCTTCTTCGTACGTCTTCTTAAACTTTCGTAATTGGCTTAGTTCTTTGAAAGACACTTCTGCAGTGTACTTTGAGGAAGTAAGACGAGGTTGTAGTTGTTTGTTTTTAAAAGTAGCTCTGTAAAAATTTTAAAAATGTATTACCAAGTTGCTAAATAAAGTTAAACAGCACACAATTATAAAATTCGAATACAAGATTACACAAATACGTAATGTGAGAAATCTACACTAAATATTTTGAATAAACATTATTTTCATTGATTCTAAAATAGTTTTAAATATATACCATTTAATAAAAAATAATACATAATATCAAAATAAGGAAATATTGTCGTTTTGAAATTAGCTTGAAAGCTAAGAATAGCATGTACTTTTGTATATTTAAAGTTTCAGAAAATATTGTTTCCGAAAAAAAGTTTGTACTTTAACTTTATTTAAAATGAATTTTTGCTTTGTTTTACTGTTATTTTACTTGCATAGACAACAAAATAATCGGTCGATTTTGCTCTTTAAGTTTTATTTGCCCTCATTTTTTTCAAGATAACAGTTTACGAATTGCTTTGAACCTCACTATATTCTGGTAGGATTTCATGACATTTTTGTAATTAGAGATATGAAAATATTTATCCAAAACAAAATTTACAACTGCTTATCGTAATTGTATCACTGAGATTGCATGCACTGTGCTGGGAATCGGGGATGGATAATTGGGATATTCGTATCAATTATGCGGTTATTTTTTATACCGTTTAATCAACAACAACATCCAGATCAAGTAATTTTCTTTTAAATGCAGCGCTGCTGTGCCCTCTTGGGGGAATGTTCCTGCGTGTCAAGAGCTAAGTAAGTAGGAAGATCTGAAGATCATTATTCACTGTAAGACACTGCTCTAGCACCTTCTAGACTAAGCAAAGTCAGACTTCAGTTTCTTTGGTGTCCAGGATCCCTCTTTCGCAGATGCCTTCTACACCCTATATCTCGATTCATATCGCATCAATTATTTATTCTTTTACTATTTAGATCATGTGTATTATTACATTATCCAAATAATATAATAAAGTAGTGAAGTGTGAACAAGTGCTATAACTATTATTGTTACAGTAGGTATTTTATTTTAAAAAAGTGTTAAATTTTGTACTTTAAAAGCAAATTTGTGCATATCAATTAAAATTTATCTTTTATTAGTTTTAAAGTTCAATCTAATTTAATTACAAATTTCTTACTACTGTAGAGCCAAATTTAGGAAAAGAAATAAAAAAATCTATGGAACAAAAATATACGGAGATAAAACTTGATAACACATTACTAAATAGTGAACATATTGTTGATGAAGGGAATCTCTTAAAAATTTGAGAATCAAAAGTAATATTTTTATATATTATTGCTATAGATAAAGTGGTACTTAAGTAGTTTATCGACAAATCCTCTTAAACTTGAGGAACATTTTGGAAATCTCTCGATTTATGATAACATTATTTTTAACAACTTTCAAAATAGGAAACTTGATAGCTTTCAAAAGGCTTATGTTTCTAATAAAATCGGTATGTCAGAAAATTCTTATTCCTAAATGGATTTCTAATTAACATAACAGCATATAGCTTCTTCTAATTTAGTTCTTTCTTCCGATTCTTATATATTATGATTATATTTTCAAACTATTATGACTTTCCCCTGATTCGTATATTTTATATCTTCGGCTCATGTTTATTGTTTATAAATGGTTTTTGAATCCAATTCTAGACAATTGACATGTTAAAACTATTGATTAATACCAACTGTTCTGATCTCAATACTTTTCACAGTATTAAAATATCTTTGATAAAAGAAATGCTACTTGTAAGAACAGACACAATTTGATAGAAATTAATCTACAGATAGATAACACATATGTAAACAGTAGCTCATTTGCAAGAATTAATTGTTGTTAAGATAAATTATTTTAGAAAAGTGAAAAATTTAAGATAATTTTTTATGAGAATGGTTGGAGTGACTCTATGAATTAAATATTCAATCAGTACGCGCTAAAGGTATCATTGATTGTATGAAAGCACACAATGCTGTTTAATGTCATCCATTATTGACCTTTTAAATGAGAAAGGGAAAGAGCAGATAAATGATGACACAAATCATGCCACAATAATCAATAGATAAAAAATCAAGAGATACAGCAGGTTAAAAAGGCAATTAACCATGCTTCAAAGATTATAAACAAATAAATGTTAATGAGCAGTAGTAGTATTCTAAAGGTATAAAACTCCATATACTCTTAACTGTCTTCCATAGTAGATCATTTGATTGAGTACAATCTAGAACAGAGAAATCAAACAAAGCGTAAAAAATATGTGCAGAAGGTGCAAAAGATATTGGTATATAAAAAAGATATGCTTAGGAGATATTGCTAGTTAAAAAAACAGTTTATCATGCCTTAAAACTACAAATAAATGTCCAAAATAATTGTCACAATATGCGTTATCTGAGCCCATAAAAAGTACTATTTTGTGATTGCAAAGTGTATTGCACCACATCGACCGAAACATTTACATAACATCAATCAACATAACATCAAGTTGTCTTCAAAGGAATTTTGTGCAATAATTGCTATGAAGTCTTACAACACTCAAAACCCTCATGCCAGTCTTGTGCACCCCTATTATTTAATTTACCATAAATCCATCTGAATGTTGAACGTCTATCGGTGTCTTTCTCGAAACTTCTCTTGAACCACATATTTTAGGAAGTGTAAATTTATCAAAATTTCAGCTTTATATTTAAGTCACAAAGTTATCTTGCTCTATATTCAAGTCCCGATTTTATTTTCATATTAATTATGTAACTTGTTTACACATTGCTGATATACATCAAATACCGAATTATTCATTATGCTGTATCTTCTTAATTGAAATGATACGTTGAGCTCTATATTATTTCAATATATTTTAATGCTAATTACGATAGCTTCTATTAAATACAATGCAGCAATACTAATAACAATTTTTTCCATTGTTTCATTAAAATTAAACTTTTTTGAAAAGAAAAAAAATGTTAAGATATATCTGAGCTAAAAAAATATTAAATTTCATTGACCAAATTTCTTGCGGCAGCTGGAAATATTGTATATACTTTCGACATACAGCAATTTAGGATTACAAAAATATATTACAAAAATGTTTTACAAAAATAGTTAAATTAAACGTTTATTGCTTAGCGTAGTCTATTAAACATTTGAATGGATCTGTTTAAAAGCTGATAAAAGAAAATATTTGAAATAAATTAGCATTTATTTAAGGATCCAATGAAGTAGTTGAAGGAAAACACAAATAATGTGTTTGAACTCTGTCACGCTGCTAAATTACTTGAAGTAGAACAAAAATTTTAAATTTTGATAATTCTATAACTTTTCATCTATGTTAGTAAATATAAAAATTTACATTTAATAACACATATTTTTATTTAAAAGAATATACTAGATCAGTTGTTCTCAACCAATTTTTTGTTACGACACACTTTTAATGATTTCAAAATTTGGTAGCACATAAAGAAAAAAATACGTTTAAAAATTGTTTACTTACCTACAATGAACTGTGTAAAATAGTTTATGATAATAATTCAGAATATAAAATGAAATAACGTAATATGTACTACAAAAATACATACACACAACAGATGTTTATCATTTTACTCATAATAAAGGCATAATATTTTTCACTATATACATTTCTAAAATTTAACCACACACTAACGTGCCGCGGCACAGTGGTTGAGAATGATTGTACTAGAATATTGATATTTTGCTTTTGTTTCTGAGCTAGAAATATTGAAGCACAAATTCAAGCAAGAATATATTCATCTAATTAGAAGATTAATTAACTATCAATTATGTTTTTCAAAAGGAAACATTATTAGTTTTTAGCTATCTTATCTCTGAAAGACAATACTAAATTTCCTGTCAGTAATCCTAAAAAGTGATGACAATATTTTCCCCTCTGGTTATCTCACTTATTGTTGGACTTATTAGATAAAATTATTTCGCCTGTTATGAAGCTGAATTTCCAAAATTATTTTTCCTGTTTGGTCAAGAGTAACAGCCAAAGATAAAGGGCTTGCGGCTGGATTATAACATTCTTCATGATTGTGGTTCAATGCATCGAAACACAAACTATTATTTTACCCTCCATTATTCTTAATTTACTGTAACGTTTTCTAGAGTATCAAGATTTGTCTTTCAATATATTTTCCACAAATATAATTCAGATTTTGTTTGACTTTCTCAGAAACAAGCTATAGATATCAAAGGAAGAGTATTTGTTCATAGAAAACGCTGACTTATTTGGAAAGAAACAGATCCTCCTTATTCTCAATAAAACAAATATGTTACTGGATAAAAGTATATTCAATTTGATATAAAAAGAAAGGATGCTTTTGAAATTAATAATATAATAATGTATTTATTTATAAACAATTATTTTTTTTTAAATATATATAATAATATATATAGATCCAAAACCATGAAGACTCTAAGCCGACGCTCGACAAACTTTGCTACTGCAAGACAAACGTTTTCATTTTATTATGTTGCAAAAGTTCATTCATAAATAAGTTTCAATCATTTTTTTAAATTAGAAAAAATTCTCTCTTTCACACACATATACACATTTTTCATCTCTCTCAATAATTCATTTCAGAACGACAATGTTGAATTTTCGAAAGAAGTAATAAACTCATTACTCAAAGCGATAGTAACTGTTGTTCCACAGATTACACAATTAGTGTACTTTACTCATTACACAATTAGTGTACTTTTCTCCCATTTAAAACTAAAATTAATTAAATTTAATTGCTGAACTAATGTTTGAAAAAACGTATAAATATCAAGTGTCATCCACTACAAGTTCAAGAAAATGTATTTGAACTTGAGTGGGTGAGAGAATAAAAAGTATTTTATTAACAATTGAAAAATTAAACAAGATTTATATAGAGAGATTATGTACTAACAGGAGGAATTGGAAAAAAAAAAGAAGTAAAAAGGATTTCTGTCTAGATACGCTTAAGTGGGAAAAGATTTATACAAATGTTCATGTCTGAAATCCATAGTAAACTGAGAAACAGATTTTTCTTCTATTTTGTGATACAGTTGAATACTAATCTAAAACTGATATCAAAAAATCTTTACGTCCTGTGGAGATTTTATATTTTAAAAATAAAATTTTCAGCAGTTATTTTTTTTTAATCATAAAATGGTTGTTTTCGTTACAGTTGAGATCATATGTATGTCACTTTATTTTACTTTTAATTGGTTTGTGAGTTAAACAAAAAATAGTTTTGACCAATAATGTTGAATATACAGTTTTGTCCACCAATCAAAAAAGTAAATTTGTCAGTGGGATTAGCTCTTCAGTGAGTAATTGGAAAGAAAATTTCAGCCAATATCTTAGTGGAATTGGTTATTTTATATATTATTGGAGATTTGTCTCTCTTGATACCGCTATTAGAAAACAAATACTTATAAATCATTAATCGAAGATTTAAATCATAATATCCACTTTACGGTAAGCTTAAATCGGCAAGGACAATTTAAATGTGTTTTATTATAGGTTTAAGTATAGGCATGGAACAAACACGCATGTCAGTAACTGTATCACATTCACTTCTGGAGAAATTTCCCAATTTAAGTTGAATTTCATTTTTGGAATTTCAGAAAATCAAAATGGTGGTATTTTGCACTAGTAGTGTTTTTTATGCTCCCTCAATTCTATCACTTTTTAATAAATTAATTTTAGGGATTTTTTTTATGCAATATTAAGAAAGTAAAAGAAAATTTTATGAAATTAAAACGTATTTTCATATTATGCCAATTTTTCATATATCATAGTATTAGTATAATACAAATATCTTATTGCTATAAATAATATAAAAAAGCTAATAATGTAAAAATATTCTAGTATTTTTCAAATATCTACTTCATTATTATCAATATCACAAAAAGATTATTATTTATATGAAATTTTCATTACAATTTCATTTGAATCTATAATATTATATTATTAAAATATCAAGGTAAATGTAATTCATATTTTATAGCATTAAAAACAGTGACCTTTAACAACTTAGTGTTATCAACTACCAACAAACGATATAGAAAGTCAATGCTTATGCAATGAAAATTCGGACAGTAATAAGGAAGCATTGATTTTAATCGATTAATTACTTATTAATTAATAATCATTTACCGGCCAGCTATGTCTATACAGACTAACGTCTTATAAATTTGAACCATGATGAAGTGAAAAGTCTTTACTTTAGCTGGTATTTTAGATTTCAAATCCCAAAGAATCTTTTAAAAACCCAAAGAATTTTTTATGAGCTTTGAACACCTCAATTAGTAAAATGTGGTACTTGCTACTTTTCCCCAAGAAGTGACTACATTTCTATGTCTTAAAAAATATGCTCCTCACAATGCATCTTAAAACGATTTCCAAAATTTATATCGAAACTATATTAGGCGGGAGAAAAAAGGAATCCATCATTTTTTTCGGTCGATGGCTGTAGTGTTCAATATCTCTTTCAGTATTGATCATACAATTTCAGATTTATACTGGTTGGAAAGATCACATTTCTCACTGAAAAAATATATTGCTCTTTTTTTTATTTGGTCAATTTAGCTATAAGGTACAGGATGTAACAAAGCAAAACTGCAGTACATTCAAACAGTTTTTCTTTGATAAAGTCAGGCAGTCAAAAATCGGGAGGGGTGTTAGGATCCCGATAATATATCTGCCAATTACGTGTAATTTTGGTTTAATTGATTCCATTCAAGTATACCTTCTATTAAAGATGCACCTCGCACAGATAGGCCTATCATCAAAAATATCGATAAAATCACAAAAATAGCAGAAGTGGACCAACAAGTTAGCAGTCCAAAATTTAAAATTCTGCCAAAAAACTACCTGAAATCATTTGCACAAAGTTAATCAAAAGTATGCAAATGAAGCCTTGAAATTCACATAAAAATATTGGATAACTTTTATCTCAACCTAATATTAAATTAATAGAAATTCGCTGTTTTCAGAAAGAATGTTGAGATAGAAAATTTACTTTTAACTGATGTTAGTGTTTTTAAATAATAACAAATATTAAGCATCATCTTTGAAGTGTATAAAATACTTTTTCATATCTTTACACATTTCAAACTAAACATATGCTTACCTCTTTTATTAAATAAAAATCCAGGCGTGCAAACTTACTAATATGCTATAAAAAAATTTATTTATATCATTTAACAGCATAATCCTCAACCTAAATTAGTATTTAGGTTCTCAAGCTCATAAATCAATATGTATGTAATTTAGTTTTCATAGAGTTTGGTAGTGAGCAATTAAAAATTCTTTTAATGCAAATTTCTATTCCACATTTATAGTTTTTCTGTCACGGAAAACATATTTTGTCATTCAATGTATATTTTTTTATTTCTTTTGATACATATTTCTAATTACGTTCCAAATCATTTTCAAATCATTATTCCACATATATTGCTTTTTATTATGTTAATTTATAAAACTATTATTTCGAAAGCTTGAATTTTACATGAAATTAAATACTTAACAGAAGATCTAAAAAGAATAAGAAATATTTCGCAATTTACTAACGTCATTAATATGAAGACCATTAGTATCCCCTAAAATTTATATTTACAACGATTCGTAAACTATATAAAAAGAGAAACAATTCTACGATCAATTGTTTTATTACAATCTATACTGGAAAAAATATTTTCAGGAAATTCTCTTCCAGGGACTTTTTTTTTTTTTTGTTATCAATTTCTTTACAATATACGTCTTAGGAACACAACATTGATTTTTTAAAATCGCAATAATTTTCTTTAATTTCATTAATAAAGATAATTTTAAATTTTTTAAAATTTGAAAGCTCAAACCCTGTTTACTTGTCTTCGTGTGTTTCCTTACAATACTTCCTTTTTTTTTAAAATATGTATTGTTATAAACATATATAAGTAAATTTTTTTAAAGAATTTGTTTTTTAAGTATTGTATAAATTTTGCTTTAGATGAAAACGCAAATAATGAATATTACTTGCGTATCGTATTTATTTTCATAGAAAGTATAATGAAAATAAAAATTATTTCATCCATTTTTCTCATTTTATAAGTTTAATTCTTGAAGTTTACATCTTCCTTTCCTTCTTAGAAAAGGATGAATATTTATGGAATAAATATTTCTCTCTCTCCTGTACATCAATACAGAGAGAGTCGCTAAGCAGATTTTAATTGAAATTCTGATATTGTTCGCGAAGGAAATTTGATGCATTTAAATATCTTCTCTAACGATTTCTTTTTCTACACAAGTACCACCTTATTTCCAGAAGTCAGGGATATGTTTTACCGCAAGAAGTGTGTTATTTTCCAGAGCACTTTCTTTTTGAAAAATTGCGATGGAAATGTTCTGTTCTCGGCATATTCTTTTCTAAGTGCAAAGATTTATGCGTTCCTCCGAAATAAAAGCTTCATGTTTCTTTGACCCACTTTAGCAAAAAAAGCGTTTTTACCACTTGCGTCGAAAAAATAGGTAACAATAAATAATGTTGCAATCCTTTCTAATAAAAGCTGATGTGAACATCAAATGCTAGTATTTCCAAGCCTCTTTCATGTCGTATGTCAAAAGTACCTACTTTTAAGAAGTGACAGTTAGATGCACGCAACAGTTAGAAAAGCTTTTTTTGTCTAATGCCGGTCACTTAGGCTATACCATTTATTTAGCAATCTTATCATTGATTATTTTCAGAATTTAGAACTTCCATTAAAAAATATTAATAAGCTTTTTTGATTGTTTAAGTGATGGAAGTGATGGCAGCTTATATTGTAGGGCATCCTGTGGGTATGCCATCGTTGCCCCAAAAGTTGGTGGGTTTTCGTTGTTTAAAAGCATGGATCAAGTAGAAGACTCCCAGACTTGGTTTGTCACCTCCAAATGTATCCCTTCACATGGGAAAGATTATGATCACGACATATTTTACATGCTCCAGCCTCCACTATTGAACACGACAGATCTTCAATTGGGTAGGGATTCGAACCCATTAACTTCCGACAACGAGAGTAAACTTCACCAACCAGACCACCATGGCTTTACAGTTAGGAATGTAAATATTTTAATATTATAAAAAATTTAAATAACAATGTATTGCATGTGTATTTTATAAAATATAAAACATGGTACATGAAATAAAATACACAGTTAACTATTGTTTCACGACAATTAATGTTCATATACTAGTAACACAATGCACTTTTTTTCAACATAAAAGTGAAAGGACTGTTGGGACGAAAAAATCTCAGTAAAGAAAAGTATTGTATGCAAATGAACTCATACCAGTCCTCTTTAGAGTGAATGTTCTTCAATTTAGTAAAAGACTCTGTTGAAAAATGAGAGATAGGAATAACGTTTTTGCTTACATAGCTGTCACTATTCAGGAGAAATAGTCTCTAAAATCAAATTATGTCATGAATATTAAAAAAAAATTAATAATGAATATTAAAAAAAACAACTGTTATACTATGCGGATTAATATGTAATCATGAATTAACTCGTATTAGTTTTATGTATAGATATATATGTTATGGTGAGATTAAAGTACAAAACTAATTTTTATCGTGATATTTTTAGTTGAATTATTATTTAATAGCCACAACTAGTTTATGAATATACATGCTTAATCATTGAATATTCAAATAACAACAAATATTACATGCCCAGCTTATATTAATAAGCTGCGCTTAATTATATATTGTTGTTGGTTGTTTACCATTAGCAGCCATTGAGAAGAAATATTAATTCAGTGTAAAAATCAGCAATTTGCAAAACAATAATATCCAAATATTTAGAATCTTAGCTTATGAAATCTTACATGATGTCCACAAAACGTGTTTTATGTGACAGTCATTGGTAATACAATATTAAAAGCATTTTAGAGAAACTAACTTACTAAAAATAACATGTATTTAACAAAATATTTGTATTGTCTTGTTATCAGTTATATCTCTTGAAAATATATTTTAAATGTTTTCAGCTGGTAAATTACTCATTTTGTTATAAAATTTACCCTAAAAAAATTAAATTTATAGGTAAATATAAATTTGAAGCTGTTTTATTTGAAAACCATTTCAATTGAGCTCCATAACGAAACAGCCTAGTCTAGAGGACATTTATATTTTTGGCGGACAGAGCAAGATATCCTATATCTTCAAGTCCTTTTTTATAACCTTGTGGGCCCTTCGGTGCCGAGTAGCATAAGCCCCAATCAGTTGTTTAGTCTGATAAGAACTTCAAGGTTTATCTTTCAAACATCTTAATACTTATATCTACTACCACAAAAAAAAAGAAAAAGAATCAACGTTAACTATTAAACATTTTGTGTATAAATATCTTATGTTTGAAAAGTTTAATTTATTGGAATGGACCAAGTATTATCAATATTGGAGGTCCATTTTATAGGCTTTTAAAACTGAGACCAAATTTACAATTTTTTTAAAAAAAAGATTTTCATAATATAAAAATATTATCATTTTTTCTATGAACAAAAAGCAGACTTAGTCTTTTGATGTTAAATTAAATTAGCGTAAGACTAGACATACATTTTTTACTGATTTTTTACTTAAAACTTTTATGACGTTGTAGAGTGCAACAAAACTGATAAATGTAAATTTAACATAAATAATCTTAAAAAAAATTAAAATTTTCATAAAAAAAATATTGACATAATTTTTTTGAAAAATTAGTTAGATCCATAATCTGATGAATTTTTTTATACATATGATTTTATAAAAAATGTTTTAAAAATTATTTTACAAACAACAAATTTTTAGTTTAATTAAATTCAAATCATAAATTGCATAATTAGAAAAATTTTAATTTAAATGTGATAATTTCTTATAAAATGTAAAATAAAGCACTGAAAGCTTTTTAAAATTGATTGATTATACCTATCTTAGTGTATGATATAATTCCATATCGATAATAACATTGGAAATGTACTTACAATGGAATTTTAGTTAAAAATTGGTCTTTAATAATAGAATAGTTATTAGTTTCTATAATGCAGTGCAAGAACATTTCGAAAACAAACACACAAATCTTTTCAACGTTAATTAACAAAGTTCTAATGTTTTAAATTGTTCACCATACTTAAGAGATTAACCATTCATTGTTATTGCTATATGTTACTAATGAATTTAATTAATTTCATATTTTAATATTTTTACTATAAATTAATGTAATATACAGGGTGATCTTTTTTAAAATGACAATGCTTGGAGTGCCCTGTAGCATGATCTAATTGCCTAAATAGCACCAAACTAAGTATTTAGACTAAGCAAGACATGGGAAAAAAGGATTCCGTGAAAAATAATTTAGTTCCAAAAATCGCTGCTAGGGCACTTTGTGGCGCTGCTGTAGTTTACAATAACCTGTAGTTAATAATAAGCATAAAACACGAATATCAAAGAAATATGCAAATGTGCGATTACAGTGGCAGTAATAGGGGCTATAAGAGCAAGCAGTAGATAGCTCCGACAAATTATCTCAGCTGAAGTAAACGAGCTCCTGTGGCCATGCCTCTCACGTTACCGGAACGTGCGTTACTAGTGAAGCTGTATTATATGAATCAATGTAATGCATCCGCAGCTCTTCGATAATTTAGAACCAGAAAAATATTACGAAAGCAGTCTTTATTGCTGTATGGTCTTAAGAAAATGATTAAGAAGTTCGAGAAAACTGGGTCACTGACCATTCACGCTAGCAGTGGGCTTAAACAAGTATCAGAGGATGTAATAATTGATGTGGCAACTGCAATTGTAGAGGATCGCGTGGAACCATTGCTGGTACTAGCAGTTGTGCACAGAATGCACAGTGGTCATTGAATGTGGTCTAATTCCTCACTGGGGAAGTTAATGTAGTAAATAAACATTAATAATTTAACTGTACGATTGTATGTGTATGTATTTTTATTTTCTCTCATTTTATACATTGTAAAGCACCAGCCCTAGCAGTGATTTTTGGAAACTAAAAATTTTTTTCACGAAATCCTTTTTCTCATCTTTTGATCAGTCTAAATACCAAGTTTGATGCCATTTCAGCTATTATATTTTTAAAGTGACAGTGTTTGGAACGCTACAGGACTCTCCAAACACTGTCACTTTAAAAAAGATCACCCTGTATATATATTTATATATATATATCAATATATATATATATATATATATATATTAGTATACTTGAAGTGAATAAATAAATGATTATTAAATGCGACTTAAAAAATAAGTATTTATATATTAAGTAAACATATTATATTAGTTGGATTATTGTGGAATTGTTTAACTTTTATAATGCAACAGGAAAAGCAAAATCTTTCAAATATTGAAGCAAAACATATGAAATCAAACTGAGAAAATTTAAATTATTATACCCCACTTATATTAATAAATTTTCATCATACAATATTTTAGTGAAATTATTTATGTCAAACTGGTTAATAACTATTATGGTACAACTGTCTTTAAATAAATTATAAATTTTAATGAATAAAAAAAATCCAAGAATATAATTTTAAAATAAATAGTTTTTTGAATAATTTTTCCATACATAATAAGCATCCCATAAGCACCTTAAAGCTTAACATGTTAATTAGCTGTATTTTTATTCATAAATATTGTAATATAAATATTCTTCTTCTTCTAAGAAATTAGAAAATTTTTCTCTTGTTCAAAATATTACTGAGTATTTAAATAAACCATTATTTGATTGGTATATTTTTGTAAGATAATTTTGTAAATAATATATTTTTGTACTACCCTTAATTGTAAGTTTTTTCATCTTCAAATAAACCTTGTCGGTAGTAGGACTAATGATACCACAATATCAAAAACTTTTTAAAAAACAAAAATTGTTTATATTTGTTTTCTGATGCCAGGATATATTGGTTTCTAAGTGCTTATATAGTCGAAGGTCAGAATGAATATATTCTTTGATAAACTAAGCTCTGGCTGAAAACAAACTTTGAATATCTTAAATTTCAGGAATTTTTCTTCTAATTTTTTGATAAATTATAAAGAAAAAATGCTAATTCAATTTTTTACTGTGGTTAAATTTTGGTTAGTCCTTTAATGATCACTTCTATACTCTTTAATTTAAAAAATATTTCAAGTCATTAAAAGCAAGCATGTTCGAAATGAATATGGTACCTATTTGATGTTAAAAGTCCTGATTTTAATTTCATTCAATTAATCGATTTGAAGAAATAAGAGATTGAAAAACTATTTTTTGTATTTTGCTCAAAAAAATTTATTTATGTAAAAAGTGTATAATGAAAAGTTCCATTTGTTCTAGCCAACTTTAATTCCTTCCTAATTCTTTCAATAGTAAGCATTCCCTTCTTCTCTCTCTGCTTTTTCGATTCGACTTTCTGTTGTAAAGTTCAAGGCAATTCTAATATGGCATGTTAAACTGGAGGACTTCTGAAATAGTAAATTGAAGCAAAAGGACAAATTATGTTTAAAATTAAAACAGCTATAATCATTTAAAAATGATAAAATTATTCTCCTCTTTTATCGGCAAATATGTGTGTGTGTGAGAGAGAGATCTGAATTGTATTAAGGAAATAGTATAGTAAAATTTGTCACTGTTGGTTATTTTTTCATTGACACAAAATATGAAATGCAAAATTTGCGATTGTTATTTGCTAATATAAGAAAATTAAAAACAAAACTTTAGTAAATAACTACAAAAATTTATATATTTCCTCTATCATGTATTTTTATAGAGGCGAAAATAAACTTTTAGCTCAAATCAAAAAAAATCAATAATTTTTCACAGCTTCTTGAAAATTTTCCATCAATTACAAAAAAAATATAAAATCCATAAAATTGTGAGAACAAATTTTTCTAATTCAAACATTAGAAATTTAGAAAAAATCAGATACATCTTAACAAAATATAGAGTTCAAATGATTCAAAATATAGAGTTCAAATTCAGAGAAACAAAACGAGATAAGTTCAAATTATATACTACTATTGATATCAAATAATATTCTCAGAATTTTGGAAGCCTATCTTTAGTAAATAAAAGAAATGGAGTATGGATTTCATAATTTCCTTATAAATATAAAATTTCTCTTAAAATATAAAATAATTATTTTAACTCTGTAACTTATAAATATACACAGGAAAATTCTTACACACAAGCGCGCGCGCGAGTCAATTACTTTCTCTGCTTTACCCTCTAAATAAAATAAAAGTTTAGTTCTAAAGATTAGCAAATCTTACTCCTTCTGTGCTGCCATCTTTATTTAAAATAGTGAAAGAAAAAATATTAGATACCTTTCAAATTTTTAAATTTACTTACAAATATACAAAAAAAACATACAGAAATAATTTTACAATATATTTCAAAATCATGAGTCTAAGTTCAACTGAATGAAGAAACAAATGAAGAAAGAAATTATGTTTAAACATTTTTATGGATTTTACTTCACATCACCTGATTCAAGTTCACTAAATTCAAATAAACTTTTTTAAATTCACTTTAGAGAAAATAAATGCTACAATTTATATTTTTCAATAAATTTTTGCTTTTTTATTAATTACTACTAATTACACTACTATCTAATTTGATTAGTAACAATACAAAATATTTACTAAAAATAAAATCTTCCTACTTTTAGTTATTAATTTAAACAAAATTTATCACTAACAAAAGAAAAGTCTAATAAATAAAAACCTCAACTTTAAAATAAAAAATAATAACTTTAATGCCGCAATATTGAATGGGGGAAACATTTCTGGGGTAAGATTTGTTTAACTACATTTTTAACTCAACAAATAATTATTAATAAGAGAAATCATTGTTTAATATGAGAACAATTATTTAATTTTAAAAAAGAAAATAATATTACTTTTATAAATTAACTACATAAACGTTTTTACGTTATATTTTTTATACTTTCATTTCGCAAATGCATTGAGAAATTATATTCAAAATTGCCGAAGTATACACCAAAATAAATTTCAAAATATCTTTCTATAAAGAAAAAAATGTTTCATGAGAACAAAAAAAAATAAAATACTTAAGATTTTTTATTTATATTCCAAATACCATTACCCATACCAAATGTCACATATTGTATGCCTTTATCTTCCATTCACTTCCATTCAAATCTCATAACACTAAAATTTATAATGAGTGCTGAATATTCGTGACAAACGATATCACAGAGAAAATATTTCGTGCTTTCAAACAATGATCAAATGAATCTGTGAAATGAACACATCAATGGATAGATTTGGGAACATAAATAATTGAGAAAAAAACAACTTTCTCTTAATATTTATTGACGAGCCTTCTTATGATTAGAAGGGTTATAATTTTAATTCTATTATGATTAAAGCGCGTTTTAATTTTTCAGAAATATCTAATTATCCTGGTCAATTCCTGGCGATAAATAAATAAGAATATTCTGGTTCAAATTTTTATATTTGAAGTTAACGAGAGTTGTATTCAACCTGACTTATTCAACCAGACTTATATAAAGTAACTTAGAAAGATCTTTGCAAAAGCAGAATTAACAAGACTCTAATTAGTTAAAAATATGTTTCCTTCACCTAGTGCATGAATGAATAATAATTGAAAAAAGAATTATTTACAAAGAAAATGATGTCACATAATAAAAACCACGAACCAAATTGTTGAATTCTATGACATATTGAGATTTAGAATGATACAGTTTAGATCCTCAAAAAGTAATTACACATTTTCTCAAAACAAAACTCAATACATTTCTGCAACCTGATAATCTTTTAGATGAAATATCCAAATACTTGGTAAAAAGTTTAAGAACAAATGACTAGTAAACGATTTCGTTAGACTATATAGATAAATTAAATTAATTATATGATAGGTGTTGTTAGAAGAATGTTATTAACAAAAAAACTGGAATTTATCCAGTTTGCTTTCAAAATTTACAACTATTGTAAGTACAATTGATGTTCGTTTTTACGAATATTTAACATACGTACACTTATAATTTTTTGAGCAAGAGGCAGTTCAATATGGTTTCATAGAGCCAAAGAAAATTTTAACTTCCATTTACGAACTTTTGGGTTGATCGGAAAGTTAAATAACTTTCCAAATAACCCAATTTTAATTCAAAGTTCCGTTTTATATGGAAATGAAAAACGTATAGCGAATAAATATTTTATTGAATTGTATATTGTCACAATTCTAATACCTTTTACTATCTTTTTGGTTTTTGTAAGATTTCATACCCATAAAAGGGTAGTTTTCACTAGCAAAAAACAGTTTCATGGGGAAAAAAGTAAAGGAATTTCCGAACAACCCAATAAAATTGAATTTTTTAAGGACTCTTTATGAATCTTTGATTCGCTTCTATTTTTTGATCATGTGTTTGAGAAAGTTGGATTAATGATTGTAATGAAAAATAGTAAATGTTTCTAATTTTCAATATCTAATTACATTGCTGACGTTGAAATCTCGGTTTTTTTCCAAGCAATTCGTGTGAAATTTCTCCCAATTAATCTATCTTTGGACTTACAGTCCATTCACAAGAGAACAACCAATAGGTTCAAGGGACAAGCTACATTTGCAAGAAGTGAACATCGTTTGGAATGATGTTGCAGAAAAACAATATCTAGGTTATTTTGAAATTTAGGGTATATCAAAGAAAGCCAGAAAGTTAAATGAAAATTATTCTTTTCACCGATTAACTACGACAAAAAAAATCAACTGTTGCCCTCCAAATTTCATTCCAGAACTTTTTGAACTAAACTCAGATGTAATTAGAATGTAAGAATAATCAGATAGTTAAACGATTGAAGGTAAAGCAAATAAGAATGAAATTAACTTTCAGATATTTATTTCAAATTCCCAGGCAATTGGCTATGACACTATTATATAATGGCACCATTCGCGGAAGTGGTGGCCCCTTTATACAGAGGGTTATCCAGTGGATGCACCAGCACGAAAAACCGAATGAATCGAAAGTGGTTGAATCTTCGTAATTTAGAAGCAAGGACAAAGCAGAAGAACTAGATTTGTCTTTTTTCTGTTTCTAAGATATTTGATTGTCATTTGGTTTAAAGGCATATCAAACATTGCTTCATATGGGATACACATCATATCTGAATGTGTAAATCTTATGAAAAAACTATTTCATTAATTTTACAAAACGTTTTCCTTCGTATTTTTTTACTAGTTGTATATCTTTACAACCAAGAACTAAGCACATTTTCATTACCCTGGTTTGCATGCTAAACTGGGAGTTTAGAGTCTTTCTATTCCCAGGTGTTCCATACACAATTATATCTGCCCCCATGGCTCAAGCTTATCACTGCCTGATTTCTGAACTAGAGATTAACTGCATATTGTAACTCTTTGAAGACACAGGGACTCAAAGTATAAAAAACTTCAATTAAGTTATATGCAATTTCTTCTGTTGCTTTTTCTTTCTGCTTCTGCTGCTTTTCGCTTGCTTTTTTACAGCGATCAACTTTATGAATTTCGTCAAATAATCTTGATATCCAAACATAAATTCGAAATAATTATTTGGCTGCACACAGCTGCATGTTATTTTAATCAATATGCATCTTGACTTACTTTTAACATCTTTTGACAACTTTCACATACACACACAAGTTTAAATTAATCATTCCTTCTTCACTAGTATTTTACACTTTTTGTATTTTATTTTAAATATTTTAATATTTTATTTCTACCACAATAGTTTTTTGGTAAATATGAATAAATTATGATAAAATGTTTTCTATAAATATTAGAAATACAAATAAAATCTTTTGCATTCTTGTATCTAACATCATTGGAATGTACCAATAATAGTCTAATAATCCATGTTGCTTAGCAATGGTGTAAATAATAACAAAGGAAATCCAATTAAGAAAACAAAACGAATTTAAGAAAAATTATGGACTTTTATTACATGTTTGGGATGCTTTAAAAGTAAGTTTTAAAACAACTTCCTTCCCAAATGACTCTATCAAATATCTTAGAACTTCAAGCTTTAATAGAAACAGTTAACGCTTCTGATAAAATCAATAACTAAGTAGGAGATAAATATTCTAATGTAAAAAATTAATGATCCGATTGCTAAATGACTGCTTACTTGCAGTTAATTTTGTGATTTGGAATGATAACGTGGAACTGATCTTTCAACCAGACAAATATTTTAACTTGGCAAAAACAAGTAAAAAAAGAGGTTCTAAAAAAGTTTAGAATCACAAGCAAAAAAGATGTTTAAAGTTTTAAATCTAAAATTTTCTTCTGGTAATGTTGATGATACAGTGAAACCACTAGAGTAAGTAGAAAGAGTAAGAAGTGATCAACGAAATCAAAGAGCGATGATATTAGAAGTTTAAAATAGAGATTTTTACCTTTTAGGAACAAAATAAAGAAAATTTTCACAGTGCTATATTAGAAATCACCCAAATATCAAAATAACTTGGCTCAATATTGACACTCTTGGCCAAAATAACTTCAATTGACAATTGTCAAGATAAACCCAATGATAAACCTGTACTAAACGCCAAGTTTTCCTCAATATTGGGCATGGTAAAATAAGCCAATATTTCCCCGGATGTGCAGGAAATGCGAAGATAAACCAATATTGTATCCATAGTGGATGGTAACTTTTCCCGCCATGATAAGACATTATTGGTCATATAGTGGCAGCCATGTTACTCTAACCCTCAGGCACGCCAAGATGGACCAATATAAGTTTCTTAACTTTCTATATTATATTTTGGTAGCTAAGTTTCTACCAAAATATAATATAGAAAGTTAAATCCAATATGGCTGTAAATTTTTTCTATGCTGTAAACGTGTGTTTTTTGTTTCTTAAAAATATTTACTTATTATTTAAGATTAAAACTTCGTAATCCTAAATATATTCCTCAAGTTCCTGGAATTTGACAATAACAGATGGTGCTGAGTTTTCAAGGAGTTTCATCTCTGTAAAATAAAAGTTTGTTTCTTCAAATATTTTGCAATAACAAAGTTTGTTTATGATGAATATTTGAATCTGAATGAAAATTTATTTCAATTCAAAATTCTAATCTAAACCAAAACTATATTTTTGCAGAATGGATAAAATTTTTAATATATAAAAAAAAAAAAACAATTTCTGCCGATGTATTAAGATAAATTTTAACTTTGAAACTTAAATTTCATGATGCTGTAAACTTAATATTTAAATCAAATGAAAGT
>JAPDSC010025613.1:47206-62667 GCA_026290005.1 Latrodectus geometricus
ATATATATATATATATATATATATATATATATATATATATATATAGCTTGCTTGATTTTGTCTATATTACTGTACTAAAAATCATAGTGGATAAATAATCAGTGAAACAAAACAAAAAGCTTTATAACTCATTAGTATTGTTAACAAGTTATTGATTATGTCAGCTTATTTATGAATTAAAGATTACTTTTTATTCAATTATTATAGCTTATTTATTTAAAATTATTACATGCTTTGAAATAAAAAAATTATCAAATAATTTTATCCCAACAACAAAGTTACTTCCAGATTCAGTGTTATTAAATGTGCATTAATTTATTTGAATGTAAGTTTCCATCATTCATGAATGTTCCAAGTAATTGAATTTAGTCACTAAGTTATTTTTAGTCCCCAGAAATTATATAATTGTCACTCACACACACACATTCTTATAAAACAAAATAATTTAAATTTTTAAAACAAAATATTTAAATAAATTACCAGCAAAATACAAGACAAAGTTTTTAACTTGTGTAAATCTATAAATAAGATTGAAATATTAATTACAATATCAAAACTTTGAAAAGTTAAATAATTAATCAAAAATTATAAATAAATTTCTTCAACTTGTATTTCATGTAAACTTTTCATAATTAAATAATTAAGTCGACTTAACTGTAAATATAAGGAAAGGAAAAAAAAACTCTAAAAAGAAATAAATTTAACTAGGAATACTAGATGATAACTTACAGGTACAAGCTTTAGCGTATTCTTACATTTGGAAATTAAAAATTTCCAAGTTAATATTCCTTAATATGCTTACATATATACAGATTTGACAATGATCCAAACCCTACAACCAAATACCTAAATATTTAAAATATTTTTCTTTTTTTTACGTGGTAGTTTTTTAAGAATGTCTTTAAAAAGTGACTTTCTCAGCAGATTTTTCTTATCTGTAACTTAGAATAATGAGTGGCTTAAAACTATACTAATATTAAAATTATCTTTTAAAACTAATCTACGCAAATTTAAGTATTCAATTAAATATAATTAAGTGAAATACAAATCTATCATAAATTGCATTTTACTTAATAGCACAAGTTAAAAACTAAACTTATAAATATACTTCTATTTATGTAAATAATAAAGAAGAAAGTCATCGAGGAAATAAAGAAAGGATCTGATTTATTAGTACTTTATGATTAATTATTTTATGATATGCTTTATGATAATGTCTACATTTTAAGAATTTTTAACTTGAGAAATATTTATTAATGTGAAATGCTGACATAGTCAGATCTTGAAAGATTTTTTTTTTTTTTTGTAATTCTCTGGCGCCAATGGAATTTACAAATCTATGACGTCATTCGAAAGCTATATTAGTTTGCAAGACTCCCTAGGTGAATTCAGCAGAAATATTGACGCATTTCATTTCCAATGTAAACAAATGGGTTGCTGCCAAAATTTGCCGTAAATAGACCCCCGCGAAGAGCGTTTTCATCTGCTCCTGAAACCACTGGTTGAAATGCATCAAGTTAGCGACCTCATGATTTTTGAAAACATTATGCCTTCACACCGATACGCATTAGTAAAAGGAAAAGTAAATATTTGGGAAAGACCAATTAAATGTTTAAATGGTGCACTTCTATATTTAGCCTCCTAGAAATACTAGAGCTGCACTTTACGAAATTAAATTGATCACAGTGATGTAATCAATGTTTTGACTTTACCTGATATTTTCATTATTTTAATAATAAACATTTCATCATTAAAATAACCCCAAGCTGAACTCTTAAAAGCAAATGTAAATACGAAAATTAAACTTTGATCTTTATTTTTGGAAAATATATAAAATGAAATTTTATGATAAATATAAGTGAAAAATATTAATTAAAATAAACTAAGATAAAAAGACATGAATTAAACTATAAATAAAGTATAAATAATATAATAATAAAATTACCATAATTTGATATTGTAAAAATTAGCAATTATATTTAATTCTTTCAATTTTTAAAAATTAAATTCTAGTTTCGGTGTCTATTTTATCTTGTCATTTCATGGCAGTTTAAAATTACAGAATCGGTTTATTAATCATTAATCCAAAACATAATAATGGTTCTATTAACATAAATTAAAATTGTTTCACTTATGTACAGCGTACGTGCATAATATTACCCTTTTCTATTGTTTTGTAATACTATTTTAGTGAACAGAAAATGTACAAACACTAAATGAACAGAAATTAAATGCTTTTAACGCAATAAAACGCCTTTGCTTGGGAAACTTTGTCCATTGGTTATTCTAGATACATACCGCTTACCTATAATGTAATAAGCAATTAGTTATATATACGTATCAGTTTTATAAAATTAAAATTTTTTACAAATTACAATATCCCGAAACTACATGGAAATGTACAAACTTTTCGTAATAGTTTTTATACCAATTTGTTATGTAGAAACAAATGAATATTTATATGATATAGTTTTGCATATATTCTTTTCTTTAATTCTGACTATTGCAATTATTACTGTACAACTCGCAGAAAATTTCTTATTCGTCGTGAAATATTTTTACAAAGTTCCTGTTTTCAGAAATTTCTAAAATAACTAACTAATCACGAATTCCCAACATATGAATCTGAATGTTTCCTTGAAATCAAAGAGCTTTTTGCTATAAAAATAAAAATATCAATGTCATTGTAATAGGTTTTCCCTGAAAGTTATGCTAGAAGATAAGAATCGAGGCAACTTAACCGAAACACTGAAACAGAGTCTTTAAGAAATACTTAAGAAAGCAGTGGAGACCATCCGTCCAAACAGGCGATGAATGTTTTCTGGAAAAATTATGCTTCTTGATGATTTCTCTCTTGCATCACATTGTTATTCAGATTCTTAAATAATTGGATTGATTTAGAAATGAATCTTATTGTGTGTGTGAATGGACATATTTGTAGTAATTTACAAATTTTTTTATCTAAGCTTAAATGTTTATCTGGGAAATGAAAATTTTGGAAGTCGTGAAGAGTAGAAGAGTATATACAGTGACTACTTGGCTTAATGAATTAGCTGCAAAAGAGTATAAAAGGAGAAATCTCGTGACTTAGCTTAACTATTGCTTAGATGTAGAAAGTGATTATAGAGAGAAATAAAGGAAATATTAGGTGGGGAACTGTATACTTCTTTTATTTTGTCAGTATAAATGCTTTACATTTTTTAATAAAAAAAATATTTATTTCCTAGATTACCATACTACATACCTGAGGTATCTTTGGAATAGGGACATCTCCTATGAATTGATTGCTATGTCCTATGAATTGATTCACTATAATATAACCTATGGAAAAAACATTAAATAACTTATAAGGAAAGCATTTATTAAAATATATTTTAATGATCCTAATGTAATAACTTTCACATTTTATTTAAGTCATATGTATTATAATTATAGATAAAACATTCAATTACCGAAATTCTATGAAAATAAAAAACTCTAAACTTTTTGCAGTTTAGTACCTAGTACCTAAATTTTAAAAGAAAAATTTAAGTACTGGATAATGCAAGTAAAAGTTGTGAAATAAATATATAATTATTATTTCTATATTATTTTTTTAAAAAAATTTACTGTTAAAAAGTGCAGCGAAGTTTAACTAATCATTCATTGAATTGTAATAGAAGCGTTGAACTTAATGAATACACATGTTTTAAATAAACACTTCTGTTGAAGGAAATTAAAATATATACGGAAGAAAATTATAAATGGATTAAATGTTCTGGTCCAGAAATTTTGCGAAAGATTAAACTGTCAAAAATTCTAATCTTAATACGTTTTTATTCCTCATGAGTTTCGGATCCTTCATTGAAATACTAATTGAATGACTATTCTCAAAACCTTATAATTTATTGTTATTAGATAAATTTTTTCTTGATAATGTAACATATTTATAATTAACATAATACAAGTGAAAATCTATCTTAAAAATCCTTCAACTCAATTTATTGTCGCTTGATGGAATATTTGTTTGATGTAACCCCAGCGTTTCCACTTTCTTGTTCAAGCATCCAATGTCTATTTTTGTTAATTTTTTAGACTTCTGAAGTGTTCATAAAATCAAATTTAAGCTGTTGCAATTGTTTTGAGATTAGTGAAAAAAATAATTTCAGCATAAACTTCAACTCGATTCTTAAATCAGAAATTTTAAACTAGTGTACATAAATAGATTTCGATAGGAAGAATTTTAAAATAAAAGAATTCAGTTTTAATCACATAAATATGAAATTATGCATTTTCAGAAAATTAAGGCAATTAAAAAAAAAGGAGTTCATGAAAACTTAGACATTGTGAATGAACCATAACTATTGAGACTAATAATGAAGAAGTGTTCAAATGATAAGTAAAAATTTTTTATTCTGGTATTATTTTGCCCATTACATAATTTTAGTTTTCGATTCAATTTTTACTAGATACTCCAGTTCTTCCTCTTCAGCTCTCACCTTCACATGTCAACTGCCAACGCTCAATTTTCGAAGGAGTGAAGGATCCCTTTTAGTCATTCATGGTATGTGGGCGAAAAGCCTGTCTACTGGTTTGCATTCAACTGTGACATAATCTCTCAAACAGCAATTTCTAGACTGGCCAGAGGTCATGCTAAGTCTCTCCTTTTTCTAGGGCAAGAATATTTTTGCAGCCTGCTCAAAATATCAATCTTAGCAAGCTTCTGCTGTGTACATCCTGTATTGTTTGTGACCTTCCAGAGAGGACATATATACGTCCCCCATTCTTTTCCTTGAATTCCTTATGGTCAGTGATCTGATGGATCTTGTCTGATTTCGTCAAACAACAAAATGATAAGCCACAACAGCAAGAGTTTTCTATTGAAGATAATAGAACCAAGCATGAAACTACCAATTTAATGACACCCAGTAGTTAGTCTTTCATGACATAACAATCATCTTTGAAAAATATTTTAGCAAAAATTTAAATTGAAATAAATAACAGGCAATTAACTACAATTACGATAGTTAAAAATGCTTTTTAAAATATCAGTTCGATTTTGAGCAAAATATCAATGGAAAACTAATATAAAAATTTTGCAAATTAAAAAAATTCAAAAACAATTTATTAGATCTGTAATTTTTTAAATAGTAATTTTCCTACTTTAACTTTACAAATTCTCATTAAATATTTTAATTGAATTGATATTGATGATATACATGAGAATGCCAGATCATACGTGTTAAGCGATTTATAAGAATCTAGGGCCAAAATTAGAAACGTTTGGAGTAAGTCATCTAAATCAATTTCATCATTATTTGAGAAAGAAGTAATTGAGTTTTTAATGTATATAAAAGTAAAATATAATAGTATATAAAATAATGTGATAAAAGTAATAAGTTCGGTAATTATATAAAATTACCGGCGATTATGTATAATCACCGGTAATTTTATATAATCACCCATTTATCATTTTTACTGCACATGTGTGTGTTACAGTAAAATGATGAATGGGTGATTATATAAAATTACCGGTGATTATACATAATCGCCGGTAATTTTATATAATCACCGAATTTATTACATATATTTATATATATAATGTATAAACTATGGTTTTTTATTATCCTTCAAACGGTTTTCATGTATTCTTTTTTGATAAGAATAGAAGGTCAAGAAATATAAAATTCATACATAAGCACTTTAAGATTTGAATCTGAAATAAATATTTTTAAGTCCTTAAAATTTTCCGTCATAATTAAGGTTAAAATAATTCCCATTCATGTTTCATTTGAATGTTTTTTTTTAATTTTAAATGAAAAGTAAAACAGTAATAAGTTTTGTGATTTTGCAATTGAAATGAGTTTTGGTAATATCAAGAAAAAAACATAATCTTCTACTTCTTGCGCTTTTCCCTAACGCGTCAGTTGTTCATTTTACATAATGAAGTAAACAATAAACATGAAGTCAACAGTAGTAGTTCATTTTACTTATGAACCAAACAGTAACATAATAAAGAAACTGATTTCTTTATTATGCAATCAGTCTATAAATACGTTCACATTTGCCAAGTTCAATCTTGACAAAAAACTTAAAATTTATTTTTTGACTGATGCTTTTGAGTTTACTGAAATACATGTATTATGCGTATGTGATCATTAAGTAACGCAAATAACAAAGATAAAATAAAAACTATTATGTTTGTTTTACTAAACTATTGTTCTTGAATTGATTCCACAATAAAGGAACCGAAAACATTCTTGATCTATCCCAAACAAATAACATGGCTAAATAATGTTATCGATAACAATGAATTGCAGTTTTTCAAAACAAGTTATTGCAGAAATTATAATATTTTAAAAACTGCACAGATGCCTTTAGTGAGAAAAATATTTTGTAATTAGAATAATTATTTTTATAAATGTTAATAAAAATATAACATTTGAAACTCGTTGAATAATCAAATTATAATTTTTAGCAGGGAAAACTAAAGAAATTTTTAATAAATGTTATGAAATATTTCCCTATAGAAAATATCTTTATCAATTTTAAGATGATGGAAAGAAATTTTGTTTAACTGACACTGTATTGATTACTGTTATTAAAGGACAGTTTAATAACTGGAATCAGTTGTATATTTTAACCAATCTCAACAAATTATCTCTCTGGAGAAGTTACCATGAGTAATGGGCCCATTCATACTTAAGCAAGCTAGGAAAACCTCCATGCACTCACCTCAACAAATATGCTTGCTTAAAGGAAGAAAAATAATATTTATATGTTATTGTTCAACAAAGGAGGGTATCAAACTTTAGACATTTTAAGTAGAAAAATAGAATATTAATTATTTCCCAGATTCAACTATTCATTTGATTCTCATAAGGTACTAATTTATTACTCCTATTGCTAGATCATAATGGACAAATTGTTTTGGTCTTTGACCCATAGTGTAAATAAACAACGGCTGTACGTTATCATCAGATATTTGTCATAAATAGTGGTTCTTGTTCACATTCCACGAGAAAGAAAAAACAAACATTGCTCCAGCAGGTATCCACGTAGAAAGAGGAGATGCAAAACACATCTTCCTTTGTTCAATAACATCTGGAATCGAATCTCGTAGAATATGAACCGATCGAATTCGAAAACTTCTATTCTGAAAATTTCAGTCCTAAAAATAACCCACTGTGAACTTTATCGTGTTCAAAACCAAGAAATAGATAGTCAAATAGCCTAAGGCATTTGAAAATCCATTTAGTTTTTGTCTAAAAAGATTTTTATAGAGTACACTTGTTGCAAAGGAGAAAACCCGAAAACTCGCAAGAAGGAAAACCCCTTCTTTCGCAAGGGAGACAACATTCATCAGAGAGAAAAAAGTGCGTCCCTTTATATGTGCATACAAAGAATAGAAGTACAACATCTGTCTCTCGTTAATGCGGAAATTGAAACAGGAACCACTGCGGCGAATGCGGTCTTACCGTAGTGCAAGCACAAGTCTTACTATTGTCACCTATTTGCAGCTTTTAAGAACATACTCTGAACTATTTGATATTTCTTAGTAATCCTTATATCAATATGTTAAGATTTTTTTTATATATACTAGAGATATGATTTTTTTATGCAAAATGACTGATTCTCCTGATTTCTGCTTGGAGACATACTATATAAAAATTATTTCAAAAAAATGTTTTGATTAAGACGATTTTTTTATATAATCTGTTACTATTTTTTATTTATTTTTTTCTATATGAAATGATTATTTATAATCCATTCTATTCACTTCTTCCTATGACAGTTTGATTGTATCTGAATATTACATTATTAAAATTCAGCAATTTGTTATTTAAGAAAAAAGAAATGAAATACTGTGATAATCAGCGGTATTCCTCCCCCCCCCCCTTTTTTTTATTTCATTATGGCCTACCCTTTTGAAATGGAAAAATCTGAGGTAAAAAATTTATATTAATTAAATTTCGTAAAGTCAAAATATAAACCGCTGAGAAGCATTCATATTAAGCTTAATGTAAAAATATTTTCTGTTCCAAGGATATAAGTTAAGTAGATAAAATAAGGTTTTCACATTCATTTATTACCATGTAAAATAGAAAGTTTTTGAAGTTTATGCGTTGCCATTGAATGAAGTGAGAATAAGTATCAAATTAGTATATGACGTGGTTGAGACACCGGTCAGCCGAGAGTAGGAATATCAGTCGTATAAAAGCAGGTCCACCGCGCACATTCGTCAATCGTAACTCGCACAGTAACGAAGATAAATAGGAGTCTCGAAGGATTTCATTCGGTGTTCTTTGCTTTGTGATTTCAAATAGGACTTATCAGCTGCTGCATCAAGTCATCGAATGTGTTAAGAGTTTGAGGATAATGCTGTAAATGAACACATGGCAAGGTTTCATAAATTTAAGTCTAAAGATTTGAGTCTTACCTTATCATAAGATACTTGGGTACTTTCTGTCAAAATAAACATGTGGCGATACTGGTAACTGAATCATTAATTCAATGGTCTTTTCAATAAATCATGGGTTTGATGATGGGTAATGGAGGCTCGAAATCATCTTAAAACTGTAGTTTTCTGCTAAATTAGCCATTGTGCTTAAAAGATTCCAACTCAACCAAACTAAATTTATTACAGTCATTTAAAGAAAATGAGATAATGGAAAGAGAGTGCTGAAACATTTTTTAAAATTCATGTAAGGTAATGGTGACTGTTTATCTTTGATTTATTTGTCATTTACACATCTATATTTCCTCTCAGCATGATTCCAACTCTCTCTATCTCTCATTCTTGTTCAATAATAAACTATATTACTGTATAATCATAAGCTTCGGTTATTCGTTTATTACCAAAGATTTCATGTCATTTTAATTCTTTTTTTCTTCCATTAAACAATACATTTTTCCCCAAAATTTTCCTTTTCGAAAGAATATTTTTGAGTTCTTATTACAGAAGTAAGTTCTTAAAATTAATCTAAAATATTTATGTATATTCTCACTGTTGTAAGTGTTGAACGATATTTCATTTTTTAGTTTCCATAAAAGATACCATTCAATCAATTTGAAGAACAATTTTAATTAAAAAAATATTAAAATAGTTATCTATTACCACAAATTTAATAAGTTTTTGATTAATCAAAAACTGTCACTCAATTAAATTGAATTTAAAAGTAAAATATAATTCCAATCAAAAATTATAAAAATGAATTGCCAATTTCTGAGAACTTCCTGAATCTTCAAAAGATAGCACTCAATTAATGGAAAATTAGTACCAAAAATAATACATAATAATGAATGATACAATAAAATTTCAAATAGAAAATCCAAAAATGTTGCTTTTGAATAAATGTAGATGTTTTGTTACATTAAGTTCCTTTTAATTAAATTTATCTCTTAAAATTTTGGTTTTATATATTTCGACTTGTGTCGTATCAAAATTTCCATAGAAAAACGTGTAAACAATGCAATACTGTGAATTAAATTGAATCAAGAAAGTTACGTGCACCAAAATCAAATTATTGGCTGTAATTAATCGTTTCAAATAGTTTTTCTAAAAACTGAATTTAAAATTATTACGTTGTATATTACACGTCTGATGATGATTCGATAACCAATGTTTTCAATGTCAAATACTTTTAACCACACTATATCAACATTCCCAGAATATCTAGCATTCAAGTGAAGAATTTAAGCTAATAGAAAATTCGCCACTTTTCTACACATAGTGAGGTTTTAACACTTCAGTTCCTAAATTGAATAAGCCTGCACCAAACCGTAAGTTGAACTTGAGTAATTCAAAAACTTGGAGCTATTCCATTTCCAACGTGGCACTTCCTTTGCGCAACTGTCTTGTCTGGGGCAAATAGCCAGGAGTTTTTGTTTCCAGTGCCATTTAAACGATCTCTTCACTCACGCCATTTTGTTGATCTAGATCTGACAGACAAGGCTAGAGCACTAACTGTCACCGCGGACATCCACCGTTGCCCTCGCCAGGGCATTGATCCTGGAACCCTACATAGTTCCAGGAATGTGATAGATTTTAGAACGCTACTTTTACTTTTTTATTTTATAAAATCCTTTTAGAAGTTGTCAGCTTTTTTACTGTGATGTAATATCTACTGTGGATGTATGCTACAAATATCATCTATATAGCCTTTTCATTCACTATAAAATATCAACTTGTAAAAAGTATTCAAATATGTGGTATATTTTGGTTACTTTTAAAATAATTATTTAAACAAAGAACAATGAAATTTTTGCTTAGTTGACCATAAATTTGATGAATTTTCTAATCTTTTCATTTGTAAACTTCGTTAATTCAATAGTTTCACATTAACAAAATTTACAATTAGAAACAGGACAATAAACATAATTTATTTAAAACTACGTAAACAATTTATTTAAAACGATAATGCAAAATAAATACAAATATAAGAGCATAAAAAATTTGTTTAGAATTCTCCCATATCGAGTAAAAATGATATGTTTGACATTAACTTATAGCATTAAGGGAAAAAAATCTTTATCAGAATGTGTCTAAATTAAACATTTTTTTTAATCAGAATTTACATTAGATTAAAAATACATCAATTAACAAGGTTAAGAAATTATTGAAGATGGAACGAAAATCACATGCATGAAAATTATTTGACAAAATATTAAATATGACTAATATTTAATAATCCATAATTTTGTAAAATATCATTATTATAAGCTGCTATTATGATATTCAGCAAAATCTTGTCTCATCAGTTTAACTTTGAAATGCTTAAAAGTATGGTCATAAAAAAATTACGTTGAGTTATAGGAAAGTGACCATGATCTACTAAACAAGACGATTATCAGCCTCATGATAAAAAGCGATTGGAAGTTGAAAATAAAACGCTTCAGAAAGCAATCATAGCTCGCAATTCCCTTCCAAGAATCACCAAAGGGTGCGAAAATATTGTTGAAAAACAAGTAGGCTTAATTACACAGGAGCTTGCAAACTGCCTTATTCCAACATTATTTCACAGTATTTAGTCTGGATATCTGTAAAAAAAAATTTATACTCTCAATTAGCACACGCTGGTATGAAAAGCTTAAGCAACAATGTAAATTGAGTAGATAACCATAACATTGCAAAAAGAAGTATTTTTGCCATATGCACGATAAACACACGATTCAATAGATAAGGTATGCAAATGTCAGGAACAAACATCGTATGTGACGTGAACCTAAACAAAATGCATGCAGTCAAAGAGAACAGCTTAAGACTATAGTAAAAGGGAAGATAGGGACTCTATTAAAACATTCACTGCAAGTGCTGGGGAGTTCTGATGTGAAATATACCTAAAAGAAATTACCTGGACGACTTCTAGCGTACAGGAATGATAGCAAAGCTGTAGGAGGGTCGAAATCCAATGGTTCAGTAGCTTTACGCCACTTCCCGTTAAGATCAGCAAGCAAATCATCATTTGCCGTGGGAAGTGATTGGGGGGTGTGCCACATTCTCCATCAATGGATTGCCGGAGCTCCGTGGGTCTAGGACGTGACCACGTTAATCTTTGACGTCCAATGTCCTTCCGCTGATGTGGTGTAGATGTGGAGAGGAGAGCACCAGCTCACGTATAATCTTGTTACCTGATTGTGGTTCAAAAATACGAATGGCTTGGTGATGGGCGAGTATTCCAAACCCGTTAACTCTGACGTACAGTCCGAAGTTAGTCTACACCACTATGCATGTTCATTACTTGTTTTCAAATGATGAGTAGATTGGCTTACCATATCCTAATGGCAACTTAAGGCCATAAGATTCAAGGTTCAGTTTTATAATCTATAAAATTTTATGTGATAAAATTATTTTGTGTAGTCTTCAACCCAAACTCCATTGGCTTAGAAACTTCATGGCATTTCCCATTTAAAATGAATAAGGTGAAGCATCATTTTCAAGGTGCAGTGATTGGGAGGGTGACTACATTCTCACTCACTTTATTGCTTGAGCTTTGCAAGTTGGAACGTGTCCACGTTAATCTGTGACGTGCAAAGTCCTGCCACTGGTGTGGTGTAAATATGAAGAGAAGCATGATAGTTTAGGTGTGAGCGCTTCACCTGATTGTGGTTCAAAATTAGGAGGAGCTTGTTGACGGGCTAGTACTCCAAACTTATTAACCTTAAGGTACTGTCCGAAACTCACCTGCAACACTATACATGTCTCTAGAAGAGGCATTTTGTAATCATTGTAGATGAAGAGTTAGGAATCAACAAAATCGTAAACCCAGAAAATTTCCAACCCTTAAGTACACCTGTAAGAAAGGGTTTTTTTTTTCCATCCCAAGAAAACAATTGCAGAGGCTGACCGATGCGTCATCCTGCAGGCAAAAAAGACCCGAATTTTGCAGCAAGTGCCACTGCTTAGCAAGTATCTATAGAAACGAACGACCAGTCACGTGATTTACTGTGTTTAGACGTCCTCACAAGGGTGGCCTATTCACACGTCTTTCTAAACACTGAATCTCTTTGAAAGTTGGTAATCGGTGCACTGTTTAGAGTAGTGCAAGGAGCACAAAAACTGGATATTTTTTTAATGAAGACTTGTCCTCTTTAATGATGAAAATCGTTTCAATGCCAGAAGTTATTCTTAACATTAAATGATTTAGAGAGAAGTTACTGAGACACGTTTGATTTAGAGAACTTTCAGATTTGGTTCATTATCTTCATAATTAATAAAAAATTTTTATTATATTTGGTTTAAAGATAACTTAGTATAGTACAAAGTAATAAGCCTTAAAAATTGTTAATATACTCAAGATATTTGGCAATATTCATCAAATATTGAAGTTTTTAAACAGCATTTACCTAATGAAATAAAATATATATTGGTTGGGAAAACTCAAGCAACAGGCGTTTTTAGCCGTTACTCTATGAGAAATCATCTGAGAGACATGAAATTCAGAAATGAGAGACTACATTCTGTACTTAAGAGAATGATGAAAGCATAGTGATGCAAAAAAGAATACAATGCACATAGTATAGAATCAAACAAAGTAGCTGTACTCTGAACTCATGGTACCATTACCCATGATTGTCTGTCCAAGTGGAAGAACCACAAACAGACATTCTTTGGCTTAGAATATGCCCTTCTCTTCATGTAATGGTTGCTTCACACCATCTCTTCACACTCAGCATTAAAATGTTCTACGTTTATTATGTGTGTGTATGAATAAGAGAGCCCATTCCTCAATCAGCATTTGTTTATTTGAAAAACTAAAAAAAAAAAAATCTGAAATCATAAAAACCAAAATGAAATATTAAAAATTATTTTTTTATCTTGCTTAAATACTTCATGTATTTTATTTTTGACCAATTGTTAATAAATAATATATCTCCATTCTTTAAAATTTGCAAAATGCATTTTCTCAAATTAGGTAGATCGAAATTATTTATTGTATTAATCGATACTATTTAACATCTAAAAAGAAATTCCCTATTCAATTTTCATCTCTACATTGATACGATAAATAAAAGTACGTCCATATAAAGATTTATATTTTAAATATTATATGGTAAAATAATCAACAATTCTATTCTAAATATTATTTAGAGTTTACCGCAGAAATTAATGGGGAGAAATAGAATGAAATTGTGTTGACTTTTTTTTCTTGTAAAATCTATATTTTTATTCATTATTTTTTGTTTCTCTAAATAATAATTAATTGACAACAAAATATAATAACAATTTGTAGTCAAATTAATATGAATGATATTATGATAAATGTCTTAAGAATATAATTTCTTACTATTCCATCTTGTTTTCAATATAATCCAAACTTTCAAAAATGGAAGCGGGTGTTAAAATCATTGGCAACGTTTTTTAGTATAATACATAATTTTAATCAATGCAAATAATCTGTTTAAAACAGTTGAATAACGTAAACGTATTTAAAATATTTTAAAACATTTAATAATGATTTATATAAGATTAAAAATTTAACTAAAAAGTTATCTGCTTGTATAAAATAAAAGCCCAATATTAATCTACAATTGGTGTAAATATACTTCAATTTGTGTCCATAACCAATTCATTCTTTATCTGAAGTTTCAAAAAATAAATAAATTTTTAAGAATTAAAAACTTGATCTACATTTCTAGCAAACCCTTTCTTACTCAGTAATGCTAAAATTATATCTAACCTCAAACATTTTTAGAATCTAAAGTAATTTTAGGATATTTATATTTAAATGTTACTGAAGTGACATACAAATGTAAGCCCTTGAAATTGGATTTTATTCCAAAATAATTCGTGATTCGAAGATTCGTGACGTAATGGTGAATCCTAAATAGGAAGCATGCAATCATATTTAATGAACATTTTCAACTATTTAGACTCGACGTAGAAGGTCCCCCAGGAATTTTTACACAGGAAACAATTTGTCAACATCTTCTTAGAAACAACCCCAGCAGTTCTTTTCAACTCTGATCTTCCCATTGATGCTTTGGCTCCGTCTCCACGTGAATCAAATGACGTGAGTGTTGCCGCAACATACTTTATTTCTGGAGAGGTGGTGGGTGTGTCGCGAGGGAAAGGCACTACGGTGCGAAGACACCGTGGAACAACACCCTCAGAAATAAACTGCGAATGACGACTGCCTTGTGTCATGTGAAGGAATGACGCAATTTTGCTAAACTTAGTGAAGTTAGAGAGACTGAAATCGCCATTTCGTAAGATTCCTCTTATGAGTGCGGTTTGATTGTAAAAGTTGCCTTCTTCAGTTGGTACAAAACGACAGGTAAGACGTATTTCTTTCTTTAAGTACTTTTTATTTAATATGTAACTGTTAATGAAGTAGATATATGAATTTATTTGCAAACATTCGAAGATGTTAAAGTATTCTTATATTTATGATGACTTATAATAATCTGGAATGGTTTAAATAACTCTTTATATCATGACGTCTCATCAAATGTGAAAAACTTTTGCATGGTAACAAATAAATACTTAGAGCTCAGTTAGCTCTTAATAGCTTAATTAAAATAATTAACGAACTATTTTATTTTTTCTGGACATAAATTCAAGCTTTACCATGAGAAAAATTGCTTTTATTATAAATTTCTATACCTAATTTATTTGACTTTGAATTTCAAAAGAAAATTTTAAATATTGATGTACACTTTTGGGGATCATATCTAAAATTTACGTGATGTTTTAAGAATTTTATGTTTATATCAATTAAGAACTTCAAAAAATGAATTGTTCGGGCAGCTATTTTTGAAAATTTTAGAAACAATTTAACACAATTTGAGTGAAACAGCAGTATTGAGCAATATCCATATCTTTTCCCAAAGATTCAAGCCTAGAAACTTCGAATAGAGATAAAGGGAACTCACACTGTAACTATTAAATTACATGGTGTGTAATAGCAATCTATATATTGCCTTCAATAATTAATATATATATATATATATATATATATATATATATATATATATATATA
>JAPDSC010025641.1:0-13286 GCA_026290005.1 Latrodectus geometricus
TTAATGAATTTTTTTCAATAACATTTTCTCTTGGATATGCTCGCGCCCCCCTATTAGTGTACTCACGCCCCCCTAGGGGGGCGCGCCCCACAGGTTGAGAATCACTGCTGTAAGAAGTAATTAATTAAGAAATGGAACAAATAAAATACTTTATACTAATTCATTTATTCTATTCGAACAGAGATTGTATATATCTCCTATTGATTATTAAAAAGGAAAATTTTAAAGCAGGGAGAATTTTTAATGAAACACTTTATTTGCTTTTAATTGTATTCTTTTAACTTTGCATTGATAACGTTTTATTTTCAAAAATATTTTTAGTAATATTTTTATTACGTTATTGGATTTAAAATTAAACTCTTAATTCACAATTTTTTTTTATTTTTTAAGACAAAATTAGTCTCAATATACTCAATTTGTTCAAATGACAATAGAGTTTGTGCTCATAAAATTATGAATAGGTTTAAAATTCCTTTAGTTAAAAGCTGCATTGCTAGAACTGGAGTTGATCTCACTGTTCCGGATCACATTCTAGAGCAGTGAGGTGGATTTTGCTATGGTAACCAATAACTGCGTGGACATGAAATTTGTATATATTTTTTTTTTCTTTTCCAGGCTGTGATGCCCTGATTTACTATTTAAGATAGTTAAACCATAAATAAAAATAGCAGAATCAACCATTTTTTATTCTGTAAATCATTTAAAGAGATATTTAAAAGAATAGGGTTGACGGCTTTTCCTTGTGAAAGGCCAATTCAAGTTTGTTTAAATTTTCAAATATCATAGACATCTGTAACATTAGAACTACGTTATGATAAGAAAATTTTAATCTATAAAAACATTCTACCATTTATTACCAAATTCTGTAATTTTTTAATAGTACATAGATTCCAAACTTTATCATAGGCTTATTCAACGTTTATAAATACTATCATGACACACAAAGGTTTCTCTAAAGAGTCTTTAATGACTTGCATAAGAGATTTGTTTGACTTAAAGTGATACTGTATGAATCCAGCTTGTTTGTAAGACTACTACTACTACTAGCAAACGCCCATCCTTGGTTGTTCAGCCATGAGGTGGAGCGCTGACCAGTTCTTCAGTCTGATCCAATGTGGAGTTGTCAAGAGACAGGACTCCAGATGTTCGCCATTCACCTCTTCATGTTCACAGAGGGTGCATTCTGGCGAAGCAACGACTTTTATCTGTGTAAGTGAGATGGAAGGTAGTCGTGTCCTGTTTTTAGAAGAAAGTTGGCAACCATTACGGCTAGCGGGAGGTTGAGATCGATTGGCCCATTGTTGACCAGGCTTTCCCACCTCTTGCCAGTTGGCTCTTTCCGCAGGTATTTCGTCATCCAGGTGTTCACTGCAGAGTTAATTTGCTGCTTTGCAGATTTAAGCGAGGAGATGTTTGTAAGACTAAATATTGTTACTTTCCAAAATCTAGATTAGTCTTAACTACTCTCCAAAGTCTAGTTATACTATTATCTGCAACATAATCTTTGATAAAACATTAATCAATGCAATAGAATAGTAACTTTTAATACTATCGGCATACTTTTTCAAAATAAGTACAATCATGGCCTTTTTTAATAAAATAGGTTTATACGTGTTTCAACTATTTTTAAAAATAAAAAAAAAGAGTGATTCGAACTTCATTTCCTATATGTTTTATAAAATCTAGATATACATTATCTAGGCCTGGCCATTTTTTCCTATTTTAAGGAAATCAATGGCTTCCTTTAGTTCCAGAAAGTCAAAGCTTATTTAAAATTTCCTATCCAGTTCCCATAATTATATAGGAGTCCCTGATAAATTTTCTCACCAACTTTTGGTCTTTCTTAAGTTCACAACTTAGTTGCTAATTTGATGCATACAAATTCATCGAAATATTTAAAATATTCTTGTCAAATTTCAAAGCTTTTCTTTCAAAAAGGATTTACACCCTTGAAGGAAGGGAATAGTCTAGTTCCACAAATTATTTACTAATGAAAATCAACTTTATTGTAGTCAATATCATTTATAAAAACAAAATATTCGCTTTGCAAAATTGGTTTCTTTTCGGAGAATTGTATAATGCGTTCTCTCAAATTTCTGACATCTTCCGAGCTCTTAGAATTTTCTACGCTTCAATACGGACCTGAACTGAATGTTCTTTTAACAATATAAGATATTATTCCAAAAATGCTAGTAGCTGTATATTTTAACTCTAGATATTAAATGTTTAACCATTGAGAAAAATGGTATTGCAAAAATATCAGGAGTTTTTGTATAGTTTGTTGATCTATTAAAAAGAATCTGCAATTGCTCCCAGTAAGCCTTCCCAATTGGCCTTCAAAAATTTTATCTATTCTTAAAATAATGCTGTTGTTTAAAGGTTGGAAGGAAGTAACAAAAATGCGAAGGCCAGAGATAGAATCATAAATTATTTTCTATTCGCTTCATCCGCTAAGTCACTTTAAATCAAAGTTAACAATGTTTGTACTATTTTCATAGTAGTGGAGGTAAATAGAAGTGTGTGTGTGTGTGTGTGTGGTGTCAGCTTTTCTAAAGATCATTTATTTTGATATAAAAGATCTTCCATAGCTATTCCTGCATGCCCGCTATCTCCAAGTATTTCCAAAGTATACTATATGCAATGAAATCTCCATATACTATTGTTTTATTAGAAAACCGAATTCGTTAAAATTTAACCATCATACACAATCATCAACAAATTTATAAGGATTATATTTCAATATTTTTACATTCATTTAAATCCAAATATTCACTTTAGAAACCTAAAATTCATTGAAGAAACATGCAACATGCTTTGAAGTAAATTTTAAATTTGCTGAGGAAAATAGAAAAATTCTTGACTAGGGGAAATATTCTTAGAGAAATATAAACTAATTTAAAAGAAAATGAAGGTGTTTTTTTTATTTTGAAACTGTAAATTTTATAATATTACGTATGTGTTAATTATTTAATTTAGAAAATCTCCATATTAAAAATAAGTAGATAAAATGCGATGCACATGAATCGTTATTGCACATATTCATGAGTAATATCAGTATTGTGAAGTTTTCTGTCAGTCTTGAATCAGAAAATTAATATTAAGTTTATTGTTATTTCTTACGTAATCCCTTTCTTTTCTATAATCAGCTGATACTATTTAATTTTTCATCATCATATTATGTTGGGAAAAAAGTTATCCATTATTTTTTCAGTAGATGTCTGTAGTGATCGCTATCTCGTGAGGTATCTATCAAACAATTTCTAATTTACGCTCATTGGAAAGGTGACATTTGACACTAAAATATTCTCTTGCGGTTTTTTGTTTGATTAATTCAGTTATGAGTACAAGGTTTTAAAAGTAGAAGACAACAAACAGAAAATTCGATACATTTAAGTTTTTCTTTTATAATGGCGAAAATGCTAACCAGGTGGCTAAAATTGTGAAAGGTGTTTATCGTCCTAAATATGACTGTAACAACCAATTACGCACAATTTTGGTTTCGTCGATTCCGTTTGGGTATTTGGATGCTAAAGATGCATAGATACAACATCGTCGAGAATGTCTATAAAATATCAAAAATTATCAAACTTGACAGCATGTCAGCAGTCGTAGCTTCACACAAGACCTAAAAATCTACATGAAAACTGTTTTAAACCTTTTTACAAAGCGAATCTGAAAGAAGTTACAAAAAGTTCACGTAAAAATAATGAATTTCTTTTTCCCCAACCTAATATAACTTATTCATTTCCATTTTAAGCTATTAAAGCTATTTGCAATAAAATATTATTCATCAAACGTGTATATAAATGAAGTTTTTCTTTTCATTCTCTTTCTCTGTAATCCAGGCATTCATATCAGGCTGTTTTTTTCACATCACTTCTTTAGTTTCAAAATATTTACTACACATTTATTTTGAAATGCCTATAGAAAAAAGCATTTTAAGTTATGAAAAGGAGTAAATAATATAATGATATTTTATCAAATTTCAATTATCTATTAGATTGGTTTTTGCCATAAAAATTTAGAGTTATTTTGTCTGTAAATAAAGGTAATTTTGTTAACCAATTTACCTATATTTTGTCTGAAAATAAAAATAATTAAGTTAAATAATTTTTTGAAATTTAAAAAATTTCTTACTAGATAGTTTTAAGAAACATTGCCGCAATGGATTCAATAGTATCTTTCTCAAATGAGATACGGATCTCTTTTTCTCCGGAAATGAATGTTTGATTTGTAATAAACTATTCAAATCGAATGTTTCATAATTTGTGTGTGTGTGTGAGGGAATGTGTGTGCATGCGTGTGTGTGTTAGTGGTATTTTTTTTCTGAATGTGAGTGACTGATCTCATATACAATGATTACTGACTTTCACTATTATTAAAGCTATAGAAAAAAAAAGGTCTTTATATACTTTTCAACATTTTTCTTCCATTTAAATTTTTAAAAAAAACATTTTTAGTATTCATTAAAGAATTTATTAAATATGTAGAAAAATATAATGAAATTTATCAGGATTAAGTCCTTTTTCACATCATTTTGTTATTTTAGCTGGAAATTGAGAGCAATTCTTAGAAAATAAATTTCAATAATAATTTGGATAAAAAGCGAAATATTTCTTGTTCACTATATGACGTATATTCCTCGTAGTGCAACACATTTTATTTAAGTTATTTTCTACTATGAAAATGTCTATGCCCTAAAAAAATTTTATTGTGTGAAGAGGAAAGAGAATTTTAAAAGATCTGTAAAACACGTGTTTCCTGTTATACGATTATATTATGTGCTATACAACCTGTAAGATTCGAGAAATATTCATTCTTCTTAAATGTGCATATACATAGTTAAATAACAGAATATTAAAGGACCTAAAAAAGGAATATTGCCTTTTTGTCATTATTTTCCATAAATTGCAAAAAGTTTTCTCAAAAATATTTTTATAGTATACATAAGAAAGAAAACTTGAGACCAAAATTATTAAACTATAACCAATTAAAAAAAAAAAAGCTTGGAATTTTTTGGAAACTACGAGGCCAACATTATAACATTTTATTTTATTTTTTATATTTAATGTTATATGTACAATAATAAATATGTATTAAAATTCAATTTTTTTAATACATAATAAAGTTTATAATAATTACATAAGAAAATGTACACAAAAATTTTCATTTATTTAGAATTTGATTATTTTATTTTTCAAACTCTTTCTTTCACCTAGTTAATTAATTTAGTACATTGCATTTCGGTTAATCTTTTAATATATATATCGTCCAAATTCCGTAATTATTTTGTATAAATTATCTAAGAAAACATGAGCATTTATTTCCGCAACGTTTAGATAGATGGCGCCACCAAACACGTTTAATTTCAAAAGATATAGAAGATGATTTGTCTGTGAAAAAATGACATCAATGTTGACATATACTTTTACTATTATTTAATTATAAAAAGAAAATAAATTTACTTTATATATTACATAAAATAAATAGAAGTTTAGTTTTTCTTAAAAAATTGTTTCCATATTTTTCATTGATGAAAACCATCATAGAAACATCAATTAAAAAATGTTTCTATAATGATTTTCTAATTTCTCACCCGATCATTTTTTTTAATTTTTGAATTTTCATTCATAACTTTCACCTTATACATTATTATATTAAATGGGAGATTGAATTGGCTAATCTCAAAAAGATTGACTTTTATGACATCTAAAATATTGTGTTCTGTTGAATGGGGGAAACAGCTGATTTTTATAAGTTAAAAAATATTACAAATTTGCATATCATTTAAGAAATCGAAAGGAATTTCCATTTGGCCATTCCTTTAAAATATGATGTGGAAGGTATCCATATTACATGCATGGATAATATATTATTTTTAATTTCAAAATTTCGGATGAAGATAATTTTAATAAATGCGATACTTAATCAAATGGCTAAAAATGCTAATTTCGAATGTATATTTTACTCTTTTTCCTCAAAAAATTCAATATTCTTTGTCTTATTGAATATTGAAAAGAGGTTTTTAATTTGTTAAATATTTAATTTTATAATATATTTGTCTAATCGGTCTGCTGTGAAACATCCTTATGTAGTTTAAGGATTCACTAGTCTTTCCGTATATCATGGGTACATATTTTACAAAATTAATATAAAATAATGTTTTAATGGATAAAACGCTTTAATGAGAAATAAAAATTTAAACTTCGTTTATTTGACTTGTAACCTTCATCAATATGTTTCGAGCCGAAAGTGGATAAAAGCAACTTAAGAACCAAAATGCAAGTCATCAATAAACCAATGCTAAAATCTCTAACTATCATATAATATTCAACAATAACTTTGAAGGAGAAAATTTAATTAAATTTTATTGCTGTTTTACAAATGATATTAATGTAATGATGTTGTCCATAAAAGATAATCAACAAATTTTCGTCACCAGAAAATCAAATGAATTTATTGAAACATTAATAATTTTAATGATATATCCCCTGATGTTATTATTTTAATACTACTTTAAAATTAATTTGTGTAAATTGCATATATATATATATACATATATATATTATCTATACACAGTCAGATATATGTAGGTATGTGTATGGATATAAACTGTTGCATCAAAGACACGCAATGGGAAGTGAACTTAATACTACTAAAAGAGCATTAGTTTTAAATCTGTATTTTGAACAAATCAATAGAAATGCGTTAGATTAAAATTGTTTATTAATGAAGAATTATTCATATTAATGAAGAATGCATTGCCTATGGAGCAAGATTTTAACTGGGATAAAATTTTCAAAATTGGGTAACATCATATCAGTCATCATTATTTGGATAGTTAAAAATAACTAGAATATTTTGAATAATAAAAATTAATCTTGGAACATTTAAAAATTCTTTTAAATGATTAAAAATTAGAACAAAATTTAAAAAAAAAAGAATATTTCCTTGAAACAAAGCTGAATGTAAAATATTCTTTTTCTCTTAAAATATTTTTTCATTTACTTCATCTGTTTCTGGACAATAATTTCTTACATTAATATTTACTTAATTCTTCTTAGAATTGTTTTAAATAAAAGTGAAATTTCAACACATATGCTAGCAAAATTTGTAATTATTGTGCTTAGAACTGAGCAATAATTTGAAGCATACATATTTAACTTTCTCTTATACAATCTTCAAATTATTTACACAAATTGAATGTTATTAATTTAAAAAAAAAATAGAGAGAACAAGTAAACAATCTTCAATACAAAAAAAAAAAAAAATGACTTCATTGTGTTTCTTAATGCTAAGATATTTTAATGAAAAAAATCTTCATTAACCAGGATTGCTTTTATAAAAATGATTTTAGATAAATTGTACTTTTACATTAATTTCTTATGCTAATAAATTAGTTATTCAATATTTTTCTCTTTTCCCAATATTTATTTTTTCTTTTCCTAACTCATTCTAGCCCTGCACCAATCAAGATGTGTGGTTAACACTTATTTTGCAACAAAACATTTCTCTACACTTTAACAAATCAATAAATCAGCTGTTGAATCATCGTGCTGGGTATGATAGGATTTTTAATCCATGGTTTTGAACAGTTTGTTTCCTATCAACACTTAATCTGAAATCTTATGACTTCTGACTGGAAGATAAAGGGAAAAACTATACAAGATTCTAAGAGAGAACTTGCTAATTTAAAAGCAAATACTCTAAAGTACCTGATTCACAGCTCTATGAATGGGGTGCGTAGTATGTGATACATTCCAAACTTGTGTGAAATTGTATTTTGAACTTTTAGCATATTGAACATTTCTTAAAACAAATCGGGACAGTTTAATTGCGATCAGTTTTTTTCTTGATAGTTTAACTATTGATCAGCATTTCTTTCAATTTTCTAAAATATAATAACAGAATTTTTTATATTCCTTATGCAATCTTTATCTCATGGAAAATAGTTTTGGAACAAAAAGGACCATAACATCATACCACATCATATAATTATCATATCATGCCGATTGTATTACAATTTACTCCCATTATTAGAACTATTTTTCTTTAGCAATAAAAATGTAGTTATATTTAGATGAAATATCGGATCCGATTGATATTAGGTATATTTAGGTTCACTTAAATTCATGTTTTGACTTGAATATATATACTACAGATTTACCGAAAAAATTGCAAATTATACAGTTATCAGAAAAAGCTACCACTATTTTTTAAAAAACTGACGTTGTATAGTGTATTTAGAAAACGATTTCAATCTATACTGCTGATGTGGATTTAATGGTACAAAAAGTCGTTTAATAATAATGAGGATAATACGGTGGTGTAATGTGAAATTGAGAAGTGGAAGTTTTCTTAAGCAACCATATTCGCGTATAGTTGCGTTTTCAAAGGGAAAGGAAAATAGCCCCATTCTATTCTATATATATATATATATCATAAATCTATTACTGCAGATTATACCATTAAAAAGACCATACGGAATCAGTTAGTGTTGGAAAGACGTTTATAGGCTTGAAGATGAAATTGGTTTGCAGTTTCAAACATCGGTTATCACTAGGAGAACGAGATAAGACTCACTAAACCATTGAAGGATTACTTAATGACTTTAATTAAAATATTCCATAGAGATATTTACTAGGTCGCTATCTGGAACAATGGTATTGAGAAAACCATGTATAGATGACTAGTTGAAAAGACTGAAGATCAATTGAATGAATTCCCCTCAAGCAGTTTCATAGAGAGAGAGCGGAGCATGTCTATCATGAAGCCTTAAGCACCATTTTTGCATAGATCTAGAGTTGCGTCGAATATTCTTCAATGACAAATCGAGATAAACAACAAAACGATTCTGGGTGAATTTTCTTTGAAGAGAGGCTAGTAAGCTCAATCGTCCTGCAAATATCTGTAGAATCAATCAATTAAAGGGCAAGGATAGCCTTATATGGGTAGGGATTATGTTAGATGAAAGTACATGGCGACATATCTTCTCGGTACATATAGTAGTCGCAAAATTCAATGGGACATTCTCGAACTTTACTGATGAGTTGTGGTACTCTAATTTGTTTTTATGATCAACTAATGCCTGACCCCACTCAGTTAGACTTATCAAACAATATCTGGTAGAAGATATTCACTGTATGCTGTGACTAGCAAATTTTGATCCAGACTTCAGGTTCATATAATACTTACAGAATGTTTTTAAAAAAGCCACTGCAAGTCAACAACTTCTTCAGAGGATAGTCCAGGTGTTAAAATTGGTGTTTTTGAAGAAATAGAATTATTATCACAGTAGTTGATCTTTAATAGTATGAAAGATCGTGTTGATGCTTGCATAGTTGTAAATGTAGACTACATTTCTAATTAGATAAAACAATAAAAATATAATTCACACTATTTTAAGCAGTCTTGCTCTTATTTGCATATTAATTTATATTAAACACCTCTTTTCAAATTTCAAAATAATTAAAATCATGTATATCTAACTAGATTCACTTATTTAAAACATTATTAGAAAAGATATTCCTTTATCTACATGAAATTTTTCTATATTATTATATTCGTGAATTATTAATTGTAAATTAACAAAACAAAAGATAAGCATATGAATTTTCTACCAACAGATGTGCTAAAATAATGAGTTGACAAAAATTTATGTAATTTAAAATAATGCTTTTTAAATGTGTATTTAGATTTCTATGAATTCTTTTCCCGCAGTTCTATTTGTTCTGTCATTAAAACATTTATATTGTTTCTTTATACGCGCTCACTGACCGCATTATTGCAAATCTTTCAATTCATTTTTTCATTCAGAAAAACATTTTACAGAAATATTTCTATTTAATTAATCTTTATTTAAAAATAAATCATTTATTTACTTAAATTTTGTTTTGTATTTTTAAAAAGTACAGAGGAAAATATAATTTTGTATACTTCTCTAGTTAAATTTAAATTCTTCCCTTTAAGTATTTAAGTTTTAGATTGTGCTTTGATATATTTTTGTATGCTTCCCTTATCTTTAGTTTTTTATGTGTGTTTTTTAATAAATAGAGATAGACTTAGTTCATGTATATTTATGTATGCATTTAAACTGACTCATTATTTTTATAAGTATAGATGGAAATTTCGCTTAGTTCTCTATATAAATTTAAATTTTTTCTTGCCACTATTAAAAATTTTGGCTTATATTTTTTACATGTAGATTAAAGTAATTTTACATGTTGTCCTTTAAGTATTTAAATATTGTTTCGTACTTTTAATAAATATAAAAAATAATCTTTCATCCCTGAGAATGATTAACTATAAAAGAAAAGAAACTATAATTCTTAGTTAAATTTATGTTAGTTAAGCAATATATTTCCAAATCATATGAATCCCTTAAGTACGTGGTAGGATAGTAGCCGAAGATGTTGTTGAATGTATGTGAAAGAAATCCACTCAAAAAACAGTGGTTGAATACGAAAGCATAAACTTTAAAAACAAATGTACAAGCAAACAAAACAAAATAAAGATGACTAGGAGGTTTCCAAAGAAGAGGAGCTGCTTTCTGATTTGTGCCTGCGTGGATCTTCGGGAGTCCACACCTTGGCGACCCTGACGCTGCCGCCCTGGGGTCCCCCTCTCTCGCTGGACCAGGAGAGGGAATGTCCAGCTAATGGCACATAACCAGGAGGTGCCCCTGAAAAACATTCTCAAATTACATATTGCATCTTATAAAACAATGTTATTCACAATAAAAAGGAATATTATTATTTTTTCACCCACACTGAAATGTATTATTATTTTTGTCTTACCACTTTTCAATACATTTAACTTATTAAAAATTAAAAAAAAAGTAATTTTTCTGATAAGATTCCGCACGTTTTATTTTCATTATTCCTTACAGATCTTTTAAGATGAAATATTAGGTTGGGGGAAAAGAAATCCATTATTTTCATGTGAACTTTATGTAACTTCTTTTGGACTCGCTTTGTAAAAAGGTTTAAAACAGTTTTCATGTAGATTTTTAGGTCTTGCGCGTTACTACTGCTGACTTGCGGTCAACTTCGACCATTTTTGATATTTTACAGACATTTTCGACGATGCTGTATCCACATGCGAGGTGCATCTCTAACATCAAAAATACCCGAACGGAATCGACGAAACATAAATTGTACGTAACTGGTTGTCACAGTCTTATATAGGACGATAAACACCTTCCACAATTTTAACCATCCGGCTATCTTTTACGCCGTTACAAGAGAAAAACGAAAATGTTTCGAATTTTCTGTTTGTTGTCTTCGATTTTTAAAACCTTGTACTCGTAACTGAATTAATCAAACAAAAATCGCAAGAGGATATTTTAGTGTCAAATGTCACCTTTCCAACGAGCATAAATCTGAAATTGTTTGATAGATACCTCACGAGATATCGATCACTACAGACGTCTACCGAAAAAATAATGGATTACTTTTTCCCCAAACTGATATAAAGATATTTGATTGAGTTAATATAAAAATATTTCGTAGTTTGGGTGAAACTTTAATTTAGTAAATTAGGCTGATACTTTTTGAAATCTACTCAAGTGAATGTCAAGCATTCTGATAAAAGTGACCACCAATAATCAAATATAAAATAGTATGCAGTTTTCTTTTTTAAACTTAAAAATTATTTTGAAAATTTTCAAATATATAAATGTTTCTTGTAAATTATTAATGAGAATGAAATGTAATTAATACGTAATTAATTTTTAAAAATGTTCAAAAATACATTTACTGCAAAATTAAGCATATTACCGACATTTAATTAATTGGAAATAAAATTCACACATAAATTTAACATGAATGAATATGTATGGATTCTTTATCATTATATTTTTTTATCATTATATGTATAATGGATTTTTTATTATAAATATTTTTGATACAACTAAAAATTTAGGATCTGTTGCAAAGATGGAAATATATAATTTTTGTACCAGTTTTCACGGCAAAAATACACATCTAATTAATTACATAAGATATAGCACCTAAATTGGCTAAATTAACTAAAATTGATATTTCAACTGACATCACAATTATAATTAATGTTTAGTAACAAAAATAAGATTAACTAAGATTATTATTAATTTTTATTTCTGATTTAATGAAGTGTTATTTCTATTGGCAACACATGTTAAATTTCGTTAATATTAGGTTGGGGGAAAAGAAATCCATTATTTTTATGTGAAGTTTATGTAACTTCTTTTGGATTTACTTTGTAAAAAGGTTTAAAACAGCTTTCATGTAGATTTTTAGGTCTTGCGTGTTAAGACTGCTGACATGCGGTTAACTTCGATCATTTTTGATATTTTATAGACATTTTCGACGATGCTGTATCCACATGCGAGATGCATCTCTAACATCAAAAATACCCGAACGGAATCGACGAAACAAAAATTGTACGTTACTGGTTGTTACAGTCTTATATAGGACGATAAACACCTTTCACAATTTTAACCACCCGGCTATCTTTTTCGCCATTATAAAAGAAAAACTAAAATGTATCGAATTTTCTGTTTGTTGTCTTCCATTTTTAAAACCTTGTACTCGTAACTGAATAAATCAAACAAGAAACCGCAAGAGGATATTTTAGTGTGAAATGTCACCTTTCCAACGAGCATAAATCTGAAATTGTTTGATAGATACCTCACGAGATATCGATCACTACAGACGTCTACCGAAAAAATAATGGATTACTTTTTCCCCAAACTAATATATCATTAAAACCATTAATAAGCGTTTCTAGTCCTTTAATATTTCGATAATTACTTTTCCCCTATTTGATGAATAGACCCAAAGGACAATTTAATCCCTTTTAAAACCCCATGTTTGTATAACATTAACTTTATTACTAATTTCCCGAGCAAACTTCACTGGAAAAGTTTTCAAGTGTGGCAGGTTCAAAGAATAAGCTCTTTTTATTATAGCTATAGATTTAAAATAAGCACAGCTTGAAAAGGAAGGATTTTTCTGAGAGAAAGGGAGAAAATAATTTGTAACCGTGGAAATGGTTCGATAAGCACTTTCCTGGAGGACCAATAGAAGAGGCTCCTTCAGCTTATATCCCTGTGTCAAGACATCTGGAGGAATTCTCACGCCTCTATCTCTGTTCTGAGCCGCGTCTATCGATTGCGCCATGCGAAATGCAGCGAACAGGAGACTAAAGCGGATTTAGGACGAAACTTATTCGAAAGGGTCTACAACCTGCATGGCTCTAATACCTCTACAATGACATTATTTCTTCCTATCATTCTCCAATAAAAA
>JAPDSC010025641.1:24880-36773 GCA_026290005.1 Latrodectus geometricus
TATATATATATATATATATATATACTGACAGCAAAAAACAGAAGCATGGATCTGCTTTTGAGGTAGAAAAGCATTTAGATTTCTCAAAATTGAATTTTTAATAAATTACTTTTAAATGAAAAATTAAAAAGATTTCATTAGTAGCCAAAAGGTTATTCTCTTTAATTTATCATATGCAAAAGGTATCATACTTAATGCAAAAAGGAAAAGCATTCAAAAATTTAAAACATTATATTTCTTTAAGATAAACTCTCTCACAATTAATTATTTTTAACTTTTACCTCACTTTTTGAATATATTTGTTTGCAATCACACACAACAATCAGTCAAATTATATTAAATGCAAAATATAAAGATATTTGTTAATTAAGCTTCCAGCATAGATAGGAATTATTAAAAATTATTTTTATTTTGAATATATTACGATGTATTTTTCTCCTAATGTAGATTGAAATGTATGCTATATAGTTCATAGCAATGTTATATTCATGGAGTGTGTTTCATAATGATGAATCTTTCTGTGCATGATCTAAAATTAAATAATTTATGCGAATTATGGAAATGAACTAAACTAATCTCTGTTGCCAATCTGAAGGGGTCAAGGGCAGTGGTGCCCATATCTGTTTTCTTATCTCAGGGATTTGGGGTTCGAAGCAATGTCCCGGTAAGGTGGTCAGCCTTATGGGAATGAAGAATGGGAAGCAGAAACTGAGTGAGTCCCAAGCATGCTTGGGACTCACTCAGTTTTATCGACTCTATATCTGAATGGGTGAAAAACTGAGGTGACCTTATCCAACCCGAGAATAAAGGATGGGACACGTGCTGGATGCACGGAACATTACCATTATTCCACTGTTCTCCACGGAAATGAAAACTCATACAAAATAGTTATATTTGCATGAGCTATAAATCTAACAATGAACCAACAAATTTACTTGAAATGTGTAAACATAATAAAAAATAGAGCATTATATTAGGACACAATATACAGATAATTGTAGAAGTATTCGAACACATTTATTATTATAAAAATATATCTGTTCTAATACTTCTACATTTATTTACCAATTTGTTCTATTTTATTCATATGTTCAATTTTTTTTTTCTTGTTTTATAAGTATGGTTTGAAAACAATCCAACGAGTTCTTAGGCATCAATAAATGAAGTATATTAATTAATATCTGTATCTAAACCTACAATTTAAATTTCAAACAACTAATGCAAAATTGTCATTTGATATCTTAGAATTAAGAAAACGAATTCAACTTGAAGAAATATTCATCTTATAAAATTGGGAAGAATGTGTCAACGGCTTTCGTAACAAAATGTATCAACTTTTATGTATATAAGATTATAATCAATCAAAAAGCAATTTTTTATGTATTTTATACCATAATATTGATAACTTGAATTTAAAACAATTTTACAATTCCTATTCATTTATTTTAGTATCTTCTTTTATTTATTTTCATAATCTGTAATGTTGATATAGTTAGAATATATTTTACAACATAAATGTAGATTATTAAATTAATGGTCACATAAAAGTCATTTTTCAGCATTAGCAATAGTTCGCTTAATAACACTGATTCTCAATGAAGAAAAATTGCTTCAATTAAATATAAATATAACTTTTTATTTAGTAATGTATTAAAATTTTTGCTGCATTTATATTGCTTATTAACCTAAGATATCAGACATTTTGCAAACTTGAAAAATCTGAATGGAAATATTATCATAAACAGTCAGGAATATTGACACAAAATATTTTCAAAATGCCATATTTTATGCATTGTTTCTTTCTTTATTTTTATTAAAATATGGTGTTAGAGTAGTTAAACTTTTAAAATAAAGACTCGTGCTCTATTTTGGCATGTTTTAATTCAAGATTAGTATAATACTGTACGTTCTTCACTAATGCCCTCAAGCATTTTATATGCTAATGCTTGAGCGCATTAGTGTATTACACATATTAGGTTGGGGAAAAATTAATCCATTATTTTTTCGGTAGACGTCTGTAGTGATCAATATCTCGTGAGGTATCTATCAAACAATTTCAGATTTATGCTCGTTGGAAAGGTGACATTTGACCTAAAATATCCTCTTGTGGTTTTTTGTTTGATTAATTCAGTTACGAGTACAAGGTTTTAAAAATGGAAGACAACAAACAGAAAATTCGATACATTTTCGTTTTTCTCTTGTAACGGCGAAAAAGATAGCCGGGTGGCTAAAATTGTGAAAGATGTTTATCGTCCTATATAAGACTGTAACAACCAGTTACGTACAATTTTGTTTCGTCGATTCCGTTCGGGTATTTTTAATGTTAGAGATGCATCTCGCATGTGGATACAGCATCGTCGAAAATGTCTATAAAATATCAAAAATGATCGAAGTTAACCGCATGTCAGCAGTCGTAACGCGCAAGACCTAAAAATCTACATGAAAGCTGTTTTAAACCTTTTTACAAAGTGAATCCAAAAGAAGTTACATAAAGTTCACGTAAAAATAATGGATTTCTTTATCCCCAACCTAATATATAATTAGTTTATCTTTATTTCTTAAGAAAACAACAACGTTATTTGTGCCATAGTAATTATCGTAACCGCCTAACCTCCAGAAGTTCCTAAGTTTAGGATGATTGGGGGCTTATGGTTTTGCACCGAAAAATTCACAGTGACTTTCATTCAAAAGATATAACATTGCATGGATTCCCTTGGGACACATGCATTGACATACTTACCCCTATGACATTGTATGATCACTTTCTTGGGCTGCTCAGCAGCTTGACTTTGCAAGGGATCGCTCGGGTGGCGCCCAGAGTTGACTAGATCACTGAGAAAGCCTATGTAGCCTATGGCCAGGCGGAGGGTGTCCACCTTCGAGAGTCGCTTCTCGTAGGGCAGGGTGGGGATGTGCACTCGCAGTCCTTCGAAGGCGTCGTTAATCGACTGCATGCGGCGTCTCTCGCGGAGGTTCGCCGCTTGACGCTGTTGCACTTGCTGCTGGACACACTTGCGTCGACGTCTCTCTTGCCTCCCCCCACGCCCCCCGACGTTCTCTTGGTCGGCGTAGGGGGGCGGCGAGTCAAAGCCCCCTTGCTGCTCCAAGTGCTGCAGGAACTGGCGGTTGACCAGGTCCACGTTCTCCATGAGGATCCCGATGGTGGACGCCGGGGCTTGTGGGCCGGACCCACGTCTTCGAGACACCTTCAAAAGCAAAAAACAATATTCATTGTCACATAATATGCAAGTAATTGCCGCATGACATTTTACACATTTATACGTAGAAAATTTTTCATTAAAGTCTTAAGTTCAAAAAAATTGAAAAGTTTTTTTAATAATTTAAATTAACACAAAAATTATAAATTAATAAGCAAATTAAAAAAAAATTAAAATATCTACACTAAAAAGAGAATATATTTTTTCTTATTTTTTACAATCGGCATCTTACTAAAAATATTCTCTAAAATTAAATTAGCAGCAATTAAATTTTACTGTATATTTAAATAAAATATTTTTGGTTTTATTTTTTTTATTGCACATGTAAATACTAAACATTATAATCGAAGTACTCGTGATATTTATTACATGTGATCAGAAAATGATTTACAACAATTTAGTACTCTGTTATAAAAACATCAATAAAACAAATAAAATAAAATAACTTATGCAATATCAAAAAACTCGTTCCGAGAAATAGGCGTAATGAGTTATCATTTAAAAGGGTTAGTTTTTGTTAAGTTAGATCATTATAATATTTTTCCGCCTACCTATTTCTTCCAATTAAAACCGTTAAACAAGGCCTCATTTATTTTGAACTACAGTTTGCTGACAACTCGATATTTTAACTGGCACTCTGTTCCCTCTACAATAACCCATTTGCAGGAAATCAGGTCTTAAGAAAAACTTTTATACATATACATAATTATTTCCAAGATATATATAAGCTTTTAAAAAGTGAAGCAAATAGGAATGAAAATCGAAGAATTAGAGCTTAATTTTAAAAAAAATATTTATTTCACACTTACCTTGTATGAAAAAATAGAATCCAAACAAGTAAAAAAGGTACCTAATGCGAAAGGTACTCGCACACTACTTTAATATGAATCAGCTGATTCACTAATTGAATTGAATCTATTCGGAAATCTTACAGCCTGAAAAATGTTCACTTCTCTACTCTAAAGAGATCACTGAGCTTCTGAGGTAGTCTTCCCTGGAAAACTCAATAGCTAATCTTTCCCCGCCTTCTCTTTCTACTGCACTTGCGTCACTCCACCAAGCGACCAATAGGAACCAGCTTGCATCCTTTCCCAATGCTGCTGCAAAAGTTACTCCCCTCCCCCCCGAGACACTGAAGCTCTCTACGCAATTTCCGCCCGCATCATCCATTTTTATATACAAATCAATTAGGACTGAATTCAAATCTCAATTACTGTTTCAATGAAGTTATTTTTCAAGGCCTACAAAATTTATTTTAATCTCATAGCCGTAAGTCGGTTATCGTTATTTTAATTTTTAAATTTTTGTTCAGATTAATGATCACGAAAGATAAAAAATAAGTATAACCATTAAATTCCAATAATTTCTTAACGCGGAAAATCCACATTTTAGATTTTATAGACTATCTATTATAATTCAAAATAAAGCAATTAGAAGTTTCAGCTGGAATGATTGTAAAATCAGTAAGAAAATTCGGATCAGATTTACTGTACGGTCAGCCTTGGCACAATTTTTCCACATTTGGCAACAAATAGCATTTTCTGACAACCCATTTTGTGCACTGGCAATATTTTTCAATATTCTGTGTGATTTTAGATCTCGTTTGTGGAAAATGGCGAGATTTTTGGCAATATTTTGAATAAGTCGCCAAGGGTGACCTTACCGTAAATCTTTACCGAAAGTTCAATTTCTACGTTTGAGTTATTACATAATATCGAAATAAACTTATTCAGGTATTTGATGGTGCCTATGAACAGCTTAAAATGTAAAGAAAACAACTGCTAGTTGAGTCGCACACACAAAAATTATAAACCCACGAGTTATAAACACTCCTCTCAAAAGAGCATCATTAGTTATATGGCCATGCTATGGGGATAAAAAATTCTGGACTTGAAGGAAAACTGAAAATAAGGGAAACGAACATTACTCCTCTTCTTCTGGCTTTCATGTCTGTCAGGGCTGAGTGCTTGGGAGCTTTCAAGGTTTTCACTTTTGAAATGCGTGAATACGTCATGTTATTTGTGAAAAATCTTGCAGGGAAGGCAGACATGGAGTGAATGTTAAAAGCCTCTGTTTTTTAGGCTGTTCTCTGCGCGATATAAAACTTCTCAAGTTGCTCGTGGAATTATATTGGGAAGTCACAGTTAATTATTTCTCATAATTATTGTCAACTCAATGCTATTTAATTAGCAGAGGAATTCATTCCGGTCGTAAGAAACATCTTCTTAACGTGGAACAAAGAGAGAAAAATTTTAAAAAAAATGTCACAGAAATAAGAAAATTCAAAACGTTATTATAAATAATATCTAACTAATAGTGAATGGGGAAATGGATAATATGAGGCAGACAAATTATTTTCTTTTATACTTTTCTCTGTACCTATATTTTCCTAACAATATTTCAAGAATGAAGCAAAATAATTTAAAGAAAATCATTATTTACATTTGATCTTTTAAAAAATGCTGTTACATAAACAATCTTATCGTAACGTATAAGTATTTTAAACAGGCATGTACTTTTTTTTTAAATTTTGATATGCCTTTTATGTTGTTGTTGCTTATCCCCCAGGTGCAGGAAAGCCCACACCATGTCCAGAAGATCTAGCATCGGGTAGTATGCAGTTTCATTTTTAGAGAGGAACCACAAAGGCAGAAGACCGACTTGACCTCTAAACACACATGCCATAGGTACCCGTTTATAGGGTAGGCAACCATTCATACTCTATTAATACAGGGAAAGGACAAAGATAGGATAGAGAGAAAGTACATCCAAGCCCGAACCGGGATTCGAACCCAGACCTCCCTATCCGCAGTCAGTCATGCTATCTACTAGACAAAGTAGGCGGCTATATACCTTTTATATTTTTGTATAGAAATTTCCTCTTTATTACATTTGTTAAATTCTACTGTGCAAATTTTCAGTTTTTAAGAAAAAACATTATCGCTTTGAACGGATATATCATGTTATATTGATGTCTCCTAAGTGGGGCTAATTCTATCAAAGGTTAATTTTTTTTTTTTTTTGTATTTATTACATGTTTATTACCTTCTGAAAAGACTTCATTGTATTTCACCGGAGACTATTTGATAAATGCGCTAGCCTTATCAAAAAGTCTCCGGTGAGCTAGCTTCCAGTGAATTAAAAACAAAAATGCGATACCCATCTATCGTGATTTACAGTAAGTGGGATTGAACCTGAGACTTTTTTTTTTCTTAGAAGAAAGCACAATTCAATAATTCAACGATGGTGTGCCCTTGTATTTGAAATTATAGATGTTGAATATTGAAATTTGAAAACTATTATAATCGTATTTAGGATTCAAAAATCATCCATTCATATGTACAAAAATAATGTCTTTCAGATAAAAGTGTATAACAAACATTGATATGAGCGATTTAATCAGTGAAATTGGTTTTTCCTGAAAATTATCTTATTACAAGTTTTTTTTACATAAGGTAAATATAATGAGTCAATATCATTTAATATAAGATAACACTGTGATGTTTCTGTTTATTTTCTTTTTTAATATGCATACACTTTTTTCATAAAAAATTGTAAGACCTTTATTTTTGCAATAGTGAAAGCCATTGAATATAATTTAAGGATGATTTTTAAAGATGTTATTGGTGAGCTATCAGTCGAAAGACTAGAGCTCTGCCTATCAGTTCAACAGTTCATGGATTTAATATTCAACACAGACGTGGATGTTTGTAGTAATTCTCAGAATCCTCTTGTGAAACTAATACATGAGCTGGTTACCTTCTATCTATGCCACATTTCATAAGTACAGTGTCACTGCACCATTGCATTCCTCGTAATCTTATAAGTACATAGACCATGATGCTGTATTTGGCTGGATCAGATATCGTAACTACTACTTTTTGGACATAATATTTTCTTACTAAGTTATAAAGGACTAAACAAAGTAATTGAGACATTAGAAAATAATAAAATCTATAAAATATTTATATTCATTCATATGCAAAATTTTGATTTGTTTTTAAAAGCGTTTCAAGTTTATATTTCTACAGTAATTTTCGAATTATCTGTCAGTTGTACAAGCAAAATAATATGTAACTTTTCATTAAATGAGTTTACAGAAAGAAAATCTGACTCTAAATTGCAAAGGATTAATCAGTGATTAGAGACCATATAACCTGAACTTATAATTAATGTAAGCTACATTTATAATGACAGAATAGAAAAATTACTTAAAAAACTCAATTAGTATTTATTGCCTTGCACAATGATTTGAATTGTACGAATATCAAGAAAAAAACAGTTAGAGTGAAAGTTGATCGGAAAATCTCTGATTATTTTATCAGAATAAAAATCTTTCACCTGAGGCAGCCAATCACAGCCAGGCGCACTTCATGAAAATTTCCTCCTCATTTCGTCATTCAGCTCGGCGCTGATATAAAAAGAGCGAGAGTTTCGCCGCCGAGCAGTCCCACCGGAAGTTCGGCCAGAAGTCGAGAATACGACATGCTGTACGTTCGCTAAATGTGAATAAAGTATTTTATCTTAAGCGAAGTTATTTTTTAGTAGCTCGCCGAGTCGGCACCTACAATGGTGACCCGGAAAACTTTTCGACTTTTGGTTCAAATTTATTAATTCGTCGAAAACTAACGATATTTGTTCTAAACTTCACGAGCTAAAATGGAGGAAACTGCAGCAGTAAAGATACCAATTTATAATTACATCGATCCAGCTCTGTGGTTCGCTATGTGCGAGTCTACCTTCGCTTTAGCTACTCCCAAAGCCATTAAGGATCCGATAACCAAGTTTAACTACTGTGTCGCCCATCTGCCGTCCGAAACCGCTTCGTTAGTTCGAGATATCATACTTCAGGAACGCACAGCTGAATCTTACCAGGAGCTAAAATCCGCCATTATTGACCGTTGTGGTGAAAGCAGTACTCAAGAAATCAGAAAATTACTTTCCGGGGAGCAACTTGGTGATAGAAAGCCTTCAGAATTACTAAGGGTTATGAAAAGACGAGGAGACAAGCACAACATTCCCGACTCATTGTTACTGGAATTATTCCTACAGCAGATGCCTCAAAGTGTACAGTCCATCCTCGCATCAGTACAACCCCTCGATTCTTCCAAAGCCGCTAGTATTGCCGACCGCATACTGGAAGTAACACCTGCTCAGGTAAATGTAGTTTCTTCACCTTCAAATTCAAATTCGGACATTGATTCACTACGAAACGAAATTCAGAAATTACGTAGCGAAGTGTCTTTTTTGCGTCGTTCACGTAGCTTTTCAAAAACTCGCTACACGAGATATCGTAGCCCTTCAGCTAAAAGCACTTCGAAGTCTACGCAATGTTGGTATCATCGGAAATTTAAAGAAAAGGCGCAGAAATGTGCACCTCCGTGTTCGTTCCAGGGAAACGAACGAGGGAAAGTGTAATGGCGACTGCCGCTTTACCCTCTGAATCTTGTCGCCTATTTATTCGAGATAAAAAGTCAAATATTATCTTTTTGTGTGACACTGGTTCAGACGTCAGTCTTCTTGCTGCAACGAAACAACAAACGCGTCAAAACCCTATTATGACATTTTCTGCTGCAAATGGAACTCCAATTCCTGTATATGGAAGAAAAACTTTAGAGTTGGACCTTGGACTCCGCCGTAACTTTCATTTTGTCTTTTATATTTGTAAAGTATCAACGAATGTTATCGGTTCTGATTTTCTTCATTATTTTGATTTACTTCCGGATGTAAGAAGGAAATTACTTGTGGATTTAAAAACCAATTTGAAAATTAATTGCAAGGCCATTAACGCTAATTTACATTCAGTTAAAACCATAACTGTTAAATCTAAATACGATAAGTTATTGTCAAATTATCCTTCACTTCTAAAACTTCCTGACCAGACTCAGACTGTTAAGCATAATACCTTGCATTTCATCGAAACAGTAGGACCTCCAGTTTCGTGCAAACCTCGGAGGTTAGCTCCGGACAGGCTCGAAATTGCAAAAAGGGAAATTCAGAAGATGATAAATTTAGGCCATATGCGAGTTTCAAAAAGTAACTATTCCTCTCCTCTTCACATGGTGCCAAAAAAAGGTACAAATGAATGGAGACCAGTAGGCGATTATCGCAGGCTAAATGCTCAGACTGTCAAAGATAAATACCCAATTCCAAATATCTCCGACTTTACAGCAAATTTGCACGGTGCGGAAATATTTTCCCACATAGACTTGGTGAAAGCATATCACCAAATACCGATAAACGCCGCAGACGTACACAAAACGGCTATTGCTACACCTTTCGGCTTATTTGAAAGCACCAGAATGCAATTCGGGTTGTGCAACGCAGCTGCAACCTTTCAACGTTTTATCGATGAAATTACTCGCAACTTGTCAGGAGTGTATGCTTTCATAGACGATATATTAATAGCATCTAAGGATGAAGCTACCCATTTAGAACACTTAAAAGCTCTGTTCGAACGGTTGAACAATTACGGCCTAAGTATTAATGCACCCAAATGCAATTTTGGTGTATCCTCTTTAGAATTTTTGGGATTTCATGTTTCCGAGCAAGGGTTAAAGCCCTTACCGCACAGAGTGGAAGCTATTCAAAAATTTCCAAAACCAAACTCGTTGACTCAGTTACGAAAATTTCTTGGAATTTTTAACTTTTATAGACGTTTTGTTCCCAAAGCTTCGCATATTTTAGCACCTTTAAATAAGCTTTTAGAAGGACATCACAAAAAACCTTCAACTAAATCAAAACAATGCCCTCTCGAGTGGAACGACGAAGCCGAAAAAGCATTCACCGCTGCAAAAGCTGCTATTGCTGAAACTACCCTTCTCAGACACCCGATTCCAGGGGCTACTTTAAGTCTTTGTACTGACGCCTCTGATCTAGCCGTAGGTAGTTCATTAATGCAACTGCATAATTCAGTATGGGAACCAATTGCCTTTCTTTCGGTTAAACTAAACAAATCTCAAAAAAATTGGTCAACCTATGATCGAGAACTACTCGCGATATACTTATCGATCAAGAAATTTCGACATATGCTTGAGGGTAGGCCATTCACAATCTATACAGATCAAAAACCCTTGATATACGCATTTAAACAAAAACCTGAAAAATGCACACCGCGTCAACTTCGCCACTTGGATTTCATAAGTCAATTTTCGACAGATATACGATACATTAAAGGCCGTGACAACATAATAGCCGACGCCTTGTCCAGAATAGAAATAAACACAGTTTCTAATAATAAAAATCTCGATTTAAACCAATTATTTAACGAACAACTTCAAGATAACGAAATTCAAAATTCCTTTTCACAATTCCCTTCAAACTTTAAACTGCAAAAATACTATTTTCCTCTAGAGGATATTACGCTTTACTGTAATATGGATACAGGTACACCCCGACCGTTTATTCCGAAATCTTTTCGATCGAACATTTTTCACCAGATTCACGATCTTTCTCACCCTGGGATCTCGGCTACAACCCATTTGATAACAAAACGCTATTTTTGGCCTAACATGAAAAAATTCATCAAACATGCTGTCCAATCCTGTATGCAGTGCCAACGCTCAAAAATTCAAAGGCATACGAAGTCAGTTTTGGGCACTTTTTCCTTGCCTGATGCAAGATTTGCCCACATTCATATAGATTTTATTGGTCCACTTCCCCCATCGGAAGGTTACCGATACTGTATGACAATCATAGACAGATTTACAAGGTGGCCAGAGGTAATACCCACCACAGATATTACTGCTGAATCGACCTGCAGAGCATTAGTGCACAACTGGATAGCTCGATTTGGATGTCCAGTTACAATAACAACGGATCAGGGAAGAAATTTTGAATCCCGATTATTTCAAGAACTAATGAAAGTTTTAGGAACAACCCGCATTAGAACCGTTTCTTACCACCCACAATCCAATGGATTGATAGAGAGATTTCACAGACAGCTTAAAACCGCATTAATTACTCATAACAACCCCAAATGGACCGAAATTTTACCAATAGTGCTATTAGGCATACGATCCGCCATAAAAAAAGACATCAATGCTACATGCGCCGAACTAGTGTATGGAACTACGCTTAGATTACCATCCGATATTTTAAATGTTACGAATTTACCCCCTACCGAATCCTATGTTTCGAAACTTCGAGCAATCTTTCATAGGCTTCAACCAATTCAAACTTCTACACACGGTAAAACATCAATTTACGTGCATCCGTTACTTAAAACTTGCTCACACGTATTTCTAAGAATAGATTCCGTAAAACCACCCTTAATACCGCCTTACACAGGACCTCACCCCGTTATCAAACGAACGGATAAAAATTTTGTAATCAAAGTAAATAACAAAAGCTGCACAGTTTCAATTGATCGCTTAAAGCCCGCTTACATGCTGTCGGAATGTGTAGAACCTCCAATTATCTCCGAAATCCCAAGCAAAACTAAAGCCTACAAAGCAAACACTCAAAAGAAATTTGTGAGATTTAAAACTAATTGAGTTCTGTTGTACATGTATTGTATATACCTATTATATTGTATCGTATATGTATTATATTCCATTGTATATTGAATTGTGTATCTTGTATTGTATGAAAATTCTTGTTTCGTGACCAAGTCACTGGGGGGATACTCTGAGGCAGCCAATCACAGCCAGGCGCACTTCATGAAAATTTCCTCC